>WKFP01015052.1:479791-505834 GCA_011057875.1 Pterocles orientalis | reverse complement strand
TTTTTTTTTTTTTTTTTTTTTTTTTTAAATAAAGACTAACTAAAAGCCTGACACTAATGAGATACTAGTTATAGGCAGGTAGGCAAAGCACAGCTCCATCCAGACTATCAAATATCTCAACATGCATTCCACTGCCCCTCTCTGCTGTAACTCCTATGGGAGCAGCTTTCCCATGACACCTCCTTTAAGGCACAAAATTGCCCTCCAACATAAGCATCCCATCAAATTTGAAAGGAGAAGGTATTTTCACATTCCCCCTTCTCCAAGACCGAAATAGGGGCTGGAGAAGGAGGTTTCTCTTCTGTACACTACAGGAAATGTTTGTTTTGCTCCCCAAACGGACAGATATCCAATTAAAAATACATAAGCCCTGTTCAAAATTGGATTCATTCTTCACACAGCTTCTCTCATTGTCTCGTGCTGAACCAGTCAATCATAACCAAGAGTACAACTCTGAAGCTCTTCTTTCCAAAAAAAGAGCCTGGATTGCCACCAGAAGACTCGCAGCCTCTGAACTCATTAGCTCTCCAAATTAAAAGCACTTACCTCTTCAAGGACGTCTGCAAGCTTACTGAGTATCTCCTCGGGAAGGCTCTGGAATGTGGGAACACTGCAATACAAGAGAAACCTCAATTAATGGATCCCTCTATACAGCTCATAAATCTAGCTGCGTTCCTCTCATCTATCTTTCAGAGATGTTTTGCCCTCACTGGCTGGGGCTGATTAAGTGTTCACCAGAAACGCAGCATCTGTAAGGGAAATCTGCTCTTCTAGAAGCCAAGTTGTATTTTGTGATTATAGGAGACCACTTGCAGCAAACATCTGGAGAACCACTCATAAAGCTGGTTATCAACTAAGAATCAATTAAGGATTTACTAGAATTAATCTGTGCTGCAAACCTGTTCAATCACATGTATGACTGTGCAAATTTTTTTTCTAGCCTGTTTCCATCCCCCTAGCAATAAATAAATAAAATAAAAATATGGCAGAAAATATCAGCTCTAATCAGCAAGAGATAAAAGGCCAACTGAAACCACAGGCAGACACAATGCAGAGCATGAAGCAGCAAAGGGTATGGGCCACCGCAAAATGACTGAAAACTCCATTGGGACTTCTACATCCAAGTTTGTTTTCTTTTGCCAAAAAGGCAACTTTTCCACTTGTTTGGTAACATATCCCTTGGGAAAGGTCTCCCAGGCAGGCCGGACCTGCTGGCTGAGGCAGCCATAGAGTGCCCACTGGCCCAGGGTCCAGAGGACCAAGATTTAATCCAGTCTGGAGCAGGTTGAGGGACATGAAGTTGGGTCTCCAAATCTCCTGCAACTGACCCTGACCTTGAAGCTGTACCTCCATTAGCAAACAGCCTGCCAAGCGAGGTTGTAGAGTCTCCTTCCTTGGAGATACTCTGCCATGGTCCCAGACAACCCTGCCTGAGAAACAAGGCTGGAGCAATGACCTCCAGAGCTCCCTCCCAGGCTCAGCCAGGCTGGGATTCTGCAATACTTTAGCCTCTCCTTCTCTAATTTCCACAAAAATTCGATGTTCATCAATATTTCCAAATGAACAAAACACATGACACACATTCCAGAAGTAGGAAAGCACCTTCTAAATAAAAGTGCTTGTCATCATTAGACTAATTAGCAAAGCACCTCCAGGAAACATTAGCCCAAGCCTAGCACTGAGCTGACACAGCTCTACTGAGGCTATTTCCAAGAACAGTTTGCTCAAGATCTGCCTTATCATGGTCCATTGCATGGTGTAAACACAGTCCTGTGTTCCCAACTGAGATCCCCAATGCATGGCTCTGAATTTGGGAACATTGATGATGGGGTGCAGACTGAGGAGGGATGGAGCTGAATATATTAATGGATAACAAGGCAGAACTGGCCAACTAAGTGCAGAAAAATATGATTGTTCATGCTTTCTAATATATTTTGGTTTTTTCCTCAGGAAGCACTATTTTTCACTGGAAACACATGGGTCAACAACATAACAAGAGCAAACAGCTCTGTTCCTAACAAAGCAGGATCAAGTAAACCCAGACCTTCTCTGACAAGTTCTTCTCCAAGTGCTTCTTAAAACTCATCAATAACAGAGATTTTAAAACATCCACATCATCTACTCCAGATAACAACAATTGCTAGAGCTAGAAAAAAGATATTCTGGTATCTAACATTGATGTCTTTCAACAAAGTTTAAAACTCATGACTCTTCCTACCTACAGCACACACAAAGGACTTTGTTCCACTTTTCTCCACAGCTATCTCATAGCCAAGGAACTACGCCTTTTGTAGACTAAGCGCTAACACTTTTCTCAGCCTTTCCTAGCAGACTCAGTCTCAAAGCCTAGTTACCCAGTCCTCCTCTGGGCTTTCTCCAGCTGCTTCTTAATCCGTATAACAAGGAGAAATTTCTCCACCTGCACTGAGTATACTATTGAGAAGATCTCCATTCCAACACCTCCATGCCAAGGTGGGAATCCAAACCCCACCTTCTTCATCCTAGGGGAACACCTTGATCAGAGAGGTGACCAGGGCTTTCTCTGCCTCCTACGTCTTTAAATATATTTTGAGAGACATTTGTTCAGCACTTACATGCAGAAGAGGATCTAGCTCTGCTACAATTTCCCCTTGAAGCAAAAAGCTGAATGGTAGCCAGCACACCACCACCTAATGTCTCTAACACTGATTAGCCAAAAAACTCCCCTCCATCCCTATGTGACGAGGTTATGGCATAAAGCTGGATATGCAACAGAGATGCTTTCACAACTAATGTTCTACTCACCTGCACCCTCTAAGTTATTTATGGTGCTATGGGTGTTAAAAAGTATTTCTACCAAAACATTTACGCTTATTTTATAGGCCCCCCCCTTGCAAAACTACAGCCCAAGATGCAGATGAAGATCCAGGTCACCCTACAAAGGTAGCACATAACGAGGCAAACCACATCTCTAACTTAAGGAAATTGAGTTTTAACAGCATGTGCCAATAAGCCCCATATTTTTTTTTAATCAACAAACATTAAAATGCTTTATCACAAAAGATATGTGATTGCCCAGGGAGGTGGTAGTTCCCCATCCCTGTAAACATTCAAGGTCAGGTTGGATGGGGCTCTGGGCAACCTGATCTAGTGGAAGATGTCCCTGCTTACTGCAGGGGGTTTTGGACTAGATGACCTCCATGGTCCCTTCCAACCCAAACCATTCTGGGATTCTGTAATTCTATATGTGACTGCCACCGTGAGTAACAGCATGAAGAGCAACCTCGGACCTTCTCCAGCATCCCTGCCCCAAGCTTTGTTAGACTCTCCTTTGAGCATGAAATGGAGAAGTAGCAGCACTGGTGGAGCTGCTGCTTGCGCTGGCAAGGAGAGGTGGCTTTTTGCTGGCTGTATTCTTCGCTGCTCAGCTTTCGAATATTTTGTAGGGGATGACAGGCCACATAGCTGGTGAGGGCACCACAGGGAATCCCCGGGTGTTTGCAGGAATGGCAGAGCACCTACGCCAGCTGGCTCTGGCAGCAACACATTTTCACAGAAAGCTTGATGTGCTGAACAGTGGCTGGCAAAGCAGAGGAGAATAGCTGCGCCAAAATTTCTGTGTTCCATCTACATCCCGATACAAAAGCAAAGAGGTGCCTGACATGCAGGGGGTGGAAGGAGGTGTGAAAGGTCAGGTTCCCATCCCTGGTGACCTGCAGTCACTGAGCTGCTCTCAACTTTCAGGTAGAAGCAACGTTGCCCATTAGCAACACTTTGATTCATCCTTTACATCCATCCCATCGGATTACCAGCAAGGGCTTCCAAACAATCTTGGCTGCCACCCAAGGGGTTGATTTTACCCTAAAAAAGACTCGGTGGCAGAGATGCCAGCACTCTGACAGGACATCTGTCTTCTGAGACACACGAAAACTGTGCAGGGTCCTTGGCTGTCTTCCTGCTTCAGCCCAACACAACAGCAGCTATCCACTTTCTAAACGCATTTCAAGATGCATTGCCCAGACTTTCAAAGGGTATTCATTGAAGGTGTTCATCCAGCTTTGCAGATGGTCTTCGTGGGTTAACTCTGAAACAAGCCCTTTATCTTTTATTATGGGTTGGCACTGGAACAAATGCAGTTGTTGTTGCTGTTTCCTGCCTTGGGCCAGCTGAGTAAGGACAGTTTAAAAATCAAAACAGACCAGGAACAGGAAATGAAGTCCGTCTGCATTCCCTGGAACTCTATTTTGTACCCAAGTGGAATGAAAGTTGAACAATGCTCATATTTTCATCCTTGTTTTACCACATTTAGGATGCCTCTACAGCACTGCCTCTCTGCTCTGAAAGAACTGAGTTTAAATCTTACCTAGCAGAAGCTGATGCTGGATTTTGGATACTCACATAAGACTATGAACAACTCAATCTGGAAATGCTACATATGGGCATCTGCTCTCTGGCCATTGAGTTGTGTCGGGCAGGGACTGCTGGCTCTGTCAGGACCACGGCCTTTAAAAAAAGAACTAAGAAACATGTTTGCAGCCTCATACATGGAACTTTACAAAAATTTACTGGGCAATCTTTCATGTTGTCTTCTCTTTGCCTTCTTCAACTGGGATGTGTTGCAGCATAGTCCCACCTTTCCCATGCTGACATGCACCCTGAGATCCAGTCGGCTTCAGTTAAAGTGTGATCTGGTAGAAGATAGCTTCAGGAGGAAAAAAAAAATTCTCTATTGCTCCTACACCATACTTGTATCTCACAGGACAGAAAAAAAAAAAGGCTGATGGTGGAATAAATCCTAACCCATGGGAGGAAGGCAGAGAGCAGAAGTGCAAAGCAAGACCTGCCTCTATGTTTGGCATTGTCCTGTATGTGGGATTTCATGCCAGTACTTTAAAAATGCATTTCCACCCCAGTAAGCAAGTTGCAAACAAAGTTTCAGTTCATCAGCAAAACCATCTCCCAGGGTGCCTGAGATGCCACAGGGGGATTATCTGCTGTTGGAAGTGTCTGGCAACACCGAAGCACTGAGATCATCCAGTGATCAGACAGCGTATCAGCTTGTGGGGGAGAAAATTCAAAAATCTTTGAGGATGTGGTAGGCCAGGGAGTATTTTTGAGTGAGTAGTACCCAAAGCCACTGCAGCTGCTGGATGCCTCCATGCAAGAGAGGCAAGGGTATGGAGTGAGAGAGTTGTATATTCCTTTTGTGTTGCAAACCGTTGCATCAAATTACAATTCCTCTTTTCCGTCAGATGAAAAGCTCTTATTGGAAGGATCATCTCTTGGGTTTTTTCGTATGTCACACCCACCACAATAGAAGTGGCAGAAAATAAGTTGAGAAAAAGTGTATTAGTTCTCCAGAAACTCAAACTGTTACATATGTAATTGGTAAGTCAAGGCTACTTCTCCTGAAGCAATTCCCTGCACATTTTGCTTAGCTTAAAGAATAGTGGAGAAAATGGAGAAATGGAGATGGAGAGCGACACATTAATTACACTTATTTCTGGCCTTGAAAGCAGCTCGTACAATGCAAATTTTAGGAAGAGAGAGTTCATTTGCTCTGCAGGTGCTGCAGATGACTTGTCTGCTGCGCTCAAGCTACAAAAGCTTTAAAATAGTTTGTGATTGTTAATCTTGGAGAGGGTGAAAATGTTATAGCTACAGTCTCAAAGCTCTGCCACTCATCATACAGACCTTATTCTTGTAAATAAACTCCTGAAAGGGGTTTGTAGTAAATTTTTTCTGGTTATATATGAAGTGTTGTTATACATATGAAAGTGATAGAGATGCAGAAAGCAAATGAAATATTTTTTTTCCTTATGAGCAAAAGACTAAAGTAAATACAAAGGGTTTCATTTTTTTCCTCTCATGATGAAAGGATAGTAACAATGTTAACAGATGAAGTGGTCTGCTGACATCACGAGGCCAAAACTCAAATTCACCTGTGGGCAACACACATGGGGTATGTGAAACGATTGCAAAGGGATGCAGTTGCACACCTTATTTTGATCCAGGCTCTGTTCATGTTCAACAGACTGCTCAGGTACTCTGTAGTATTTTTTTCCCCTGCTTTTGTCAATCTCCATCCTTCCCTGACAGGGGTTCATTATCAGAGACAGCCCTCCTACTGCATCTTATTTTGCAGTCATTGGGTAGATTGTAAAATTGAAAAAAAAAAAAAAAGTAAATTGTTGCTGTCATGATGAGACAGCAGATATGTAGAACCCTTCACTCATTTGACACACATTCACTTCAGATTATTCATCTTGCAAAGGACAATTGCTCCCAAAGAGCTACAAACGCTCAAAAGCAGCAACTTCTTTGGAAACATCCCTAAACGTGCAGCAGACACGGTTTTGGTTACTCATCTCAAGCCAGAGGATTCCCCCTGCCCAGCAGTGCTGCCTATGGAGGAAAGGTACACCTGCTCCTACTGTTGAAGGAGGTTATGGGATTTCTTCTGATGTAGCAGTTGGTATTTCTTCATATTTGCAAATCAAACTATACCTAGCGTCCTAAAGGAAAGGTTCTGGACTTTCCAACTCACTTGTTTTTTTCCAGAACTATTGTACAGGTTATTAAAGACAACAGCTGGCACAAGAAGATGGTTACCATGCCTAGAAAATGTAAGATGTTTGTGACTGACTCAAAAGAGATCCTTAAACACTGATCAATATTTTGAAGACGTGACAGAGTTTAAAGAAGTGACAAGTGGCATTTGCATGCAGAGTCTGTCTTGTCCCATTCCTTCAAACTGGATATTTACATCATCTTCAAAACCAATTGATGCCAGGCGTTTCGTCTCTAACAGATGTCTATTGCACTTGACAGCAAATTGTCATAATAATATCTTGTTCACGAAGACACTGACAATGCTATTTCCAAAGCACGGACCCTGTTTTGCAATGTTCGCTGCTGTTTTAACACTGCTTCCCGCCTCCCTCCTTTGAACTGTCACCATTAAATAAATGTATTAAGAAGATAACCAGAGTTTTCTGTCTTCATAATTACATATCTACAAAAGAAAAATAAGCTGTAATTGTTTTTAAGGTCATCTGAATCACAAGCGCTTCACGTTCTCCCAGGCAACTTCTTTCAGCACCCACCAAAGTGAAAGAACCCTAGAGCTGGGTCCCCAGTATTAAATTTTCAAAGAAAAATGGGTCCCTGATAGAGATGTTGACCAAATACACATGATTCACAAAGCAAGCTCTAAAATATATAAATATCTTCTTTTTTGGTTATTGTTAATCACTACAAGAAGAGTCTTTGCACTATAATGAATAGAATAGGATAAAAATATATGAATAGAATAGGATAAAAATATATGGAAATCCTGCCTGACACATTCTTATGTAGCAACTTGGCACAGGTGACCCTGTCGTTGGCAGTGTCATCGATTGCCAGGCGCAGCCAAATACAGCAGAACTCGCTTTGGGGGCAATGCTGAGCTCCTTTAGGGGACGTTTAGGCTGGATATTAGAAACAATCACACTTTCAGAGTGATCAGGCACTGGAACAGGCTGCTCAGGGAAGTGGTAGAGTCACCATCCCTGGAGGTGTTCAAGAAACGTGTAGAGATGGTGCTTCGGGATGTGGTTTAGTGCGTTAGGTTGGGTTGACGGTTGGACTTGATGATCCTTGAGGTCTTTTCCAACCTTAATGATTCTATGATTCTTCACTCTGGATAGGTGCCTCTGAGATGATCTACTGAGGTGTAAGTCCCAACAAAAGCACTTTTGATGAGTAGATCATCACGGAGAATAGTCCTCCAGGAATGGCTGTAGTTACCTTCTCCACCGAGAAATTAGCTACAAAAAAGGCACCAGAGTCCAGAAATGGCTCGCTCCTTGGCATGGTGGAACCAGGTTTATATCAAACTATGAGAGTGGCCCCAAGTTTCAGACCTTCAGGCAGACAAGTGTTGGTGCAAACCCCAAGTAACACCAGCAAGTACTGTGAGACATCCAGGACACCCTAACCTGTCCAATCCAGTCATTCTAACCAAAAACATTGATGAGCAAACCCCCTTTCCTCCTCATTTCTAACCTGCATGGCCCCAGGGCAGTGCTGAATAATTACTACCCAGTTGGAGACATAGGAGGAACACTGACTTCGAGCTTTGCCCAAGGCAAAAGTCTTCAGCCAGCAGATCCCTTCCTGTTTTAAGAAAAGTCATTCTCTCAGTGGCGTGCTCATCTGCCAGTCGCAGTGGAAAGGACAGTGCACACATTATTGATTTGGGGGGGATTCAGGACATTGATCCTTTGCGAAGCTCTGAAGGCTAACAGGTGGTGGCTCCTCTTAATTCCGTATTTCTAATGGCTTTTATTCATACTCTTGGGAACGCCACTGCTGTCATTCTTTGTCTTTCCGTAGAAGAGCTCTGTTATCACTGAATACAGCCTTTTTACAGATGATATAGGGACCTTTGCCCAAATTAAGTTTGGATCAACTTGAAACATGTAATACTACATATTTTAGGAGGCTCAGAACACCAAATACCTTTAAAATGCCTCTAAAGCCATAACTGGTACACCTCTCTTTCTCCAGAATATGCTTATTGAATTAAAGAAAATAAAAGAATGATTTAATCTTTGTGTTTACGATGCTGTTGATTTTTTTTCTCCCCTCAGTAAAACCCTTACGTCTCAGGAGTCCAAAATTTGCTATGCACAGTAAGCGTCTGTAATGTTTTGTTTGGTTTTGTTGTTATTGTTGTTGTTGCTTTCTTGTTGGTTTTTTTTCACTGAAAATAGAAGACATCTGAAAAGTTAATTAAATGTTGAGGATTTTCAAGTGGCTCGGATTGTATTGGAGAAATCATCAAATAAACTTGAAAGATTCAAAATAAGGTTTGAAAATTCAATTGTTTAAGAAAACATAATCTTTGGAATATTACAGAGAGGCAAGCAATATCATGAGTAACAAAAAGCACGACCCAAAACAAAAAAAAAAACATGCTGGGAAGACAATTTCAATTATTCAATACAATTCCACCCAGCTGCTGTCAAACAATCTTTGCTTATTGCATCCTCTGCGTTTGTTCAAAGAATAGCTCATTGAGGGACTCCAACTCTAAAACCAGCTCCCAGAGTCTTGATCAGAAGCCACTTCTGTTAAGACCAGCTGCAAACCTACGCCTAGGCTCATCCCAAAGTCTCCGTCAGGAGTACGGTGCCCAACCTACATAACCCTCCAACTGGAGCATCTCAGGTTTGGATGAGCATCAGCTCCAGCCACACAGACATACGCAATCCAGGTAAAAATTGGTCTGGAGAAGACGTCAATCTTTTTGGCAGGCAGTAAGCAGCGAGACCGACTGGCCGTGTAACGTCCTCTCTCATGCTGGAGAGGAAACTCTTGGAAAATTCTGTGTTGAATGCAACACATTGGATCTGCCCCACTTTGATGGCAACAGGTTTAACTGCACTCTATGCAGCACATCCTATTTTTCCACTATTTCTTCTGCTGCAACACGAAAGCTTCACTAATGCCTATTGATTTGTTTAATTAATTGCTAATCAACAGATTAGAAAAGATCAGCACATTACACAACTTTCTCTGTATTGCAAGAAGGGATCTCTGCACGCACACTGCTATGTCAATCCTTCTGAGCCTACAGGGGACCGAGATAGTTGATCCTCAAGGATCGTTTGCCCGTGGTTGAACCTCTAAACCTTTTCTACTTGTCCTGCTTCCAAAGAGTGATGAAGACAATATTGAATCTTGAGTGTTTGGGAATTTTTAGTGGGTACTCCCTGAGCCAACGTGGTTGAGATTTAGAGAGAGAAATAACACATAGGCAAGGCAGGACTCAATGTCAGGACTTCTGTCGCAGACATGAAGCAAGCAGAATGGAAACCTGACGCTGAAAATAGCCCCCAGGTATGTTAGTGAAGGATAAAG
The DNA here is from genome assembly GCA_011057875.1 of Pterocles orientalis. Classification (NCBI taxonomy): domain Eukaryota; kingdom Metazoa; phylum Chordata; class Aves; order Pterocliformes; family Pteroclidae; genus Pterocles; species Pterocles orientalis. The sequence goes on along the minus strand of WKFP01015052.1, from coordinate 495,946 downwards.
GCCAGAAGAGACAGATCTAAAAGGCATGAAGTTGGCACACTCATTTTTGGTGCTCAATCTTTGCCCTGAGCAAAGAGCCCTGTAACCCAGGATGTGCCACGCTGCCTCTCTTTACCCGTGGTAGCATCCCGTGAGCCTGGCTATGTGCAGAGCATGTCCTCATGACACAGGGAATCTAGCACCCTATCCAAGACTATTTTTAAAATATAATTTATGCCAGTCAGCTTTTTTCTAATAGAAAGATATTAATCATGATAAGATTACAACTGGCTGACAAAGGTGAATGTGGTTATTTACTGTGTATTGATTTATTCAAGGCCACATGGCATCTTGATTAAAAATACTGTTATATATGTTTAAAGGGAAACACTTTAGATTAAAATCTGATTCACTGACAGATATCAAAATATAGTTAAGTGAGCAGTGGGTGTTGAAAGCACTTCCCATAAATCCATTTCTACTTCACTGTCATTTCTGTTTTATAGATGATCATTCCTCAAGTTTGCAGATGAGCTAAAGTTACTTTTCTCAGGTGATCAACATCTAACAAAATGCCCTTTAGTAGTTCAAGCGTTCAATAACTCACTTGTGGAACAGACGTGGATCACAGCCACAGCATCAGAGTCAGCATACAAGCAATGACTTTAAAAGAGGGTAGCCAGGTGCTCCCCAATAACCACCTCCAAAAAATCTCTATTAACATTCATTGGCATAACAAATTTGTCATTCAAAATGAACTCAGAGTAATTACCACCTCCATGGGAGAAAGATCATATGGTGAAGATGATCTTACAAGTGAAGGAAGGCGAGGTCAAGCGAACTGAAATCAAATAAAGAGAGATTTTTATCTCATTTCCCAGTTTCTAGCAATAAGGCATGTGGTAAAACAGTATTATCTGGGACAGAGCCATCTTTATTTGGGGGCCTGAAAGACAAGGTTTGATATTTTCTTATAAAGACTTGCTTTCTTCCTTCTCTAATAAAAATTTGGTGGCATATGTCTGTGGAGGTTGTAATGGATCTTAGTGTTTTAGGGAGACTGTCACTTTTCAGCTATCCCTCAGACATGCAGGACCTGATAAAGACAGCACTGGGAACAGTTTGCTTATGAAGGGTGGAAATTTATTGAAACATCAGTTTAAGCTGCCATCTGAAAGCACAGAGGAACAAAAGCTCCTGGATTTCTTGTGCCACTTGGAAGGGCTAATCCTGGGCATGGACTGCCACCCTGGTTTCTAGCAACAGAAGCTACAGGAGATGCTAAGGATGATGACCTCAGGGACCCTTCAAACATGAACTGTTACTCTATGCTCTGAAAGAAAATGCTGATTTCTTTTGTATTTTCATACTCCAGATAAAGGCTTACACTTTATTTAGTTGTTTCAAATATCAAGCCAAATTGATTTTTTAAAATAACATCTTTTATCTTTCTGCCCTAGTGCAAAGCATTCAAAATCCAGCACATATGGATGTGTGTGTTTGTGCACACCCATATTTCCAATTTGCTTTGAAAGTTATCTTCAAAGTTCTGCATATCTAGCAGTTTGGGTTTTCTTGTTAAAATTAGGATCCTATTGATTTGTAGCCTGCTTGGGCCAGCTGGCCCTCCTCAGCCTCCTTGTTAGCAGCTTAACAGAATACTAACTGAGGGTCAGCTTGAATTTTCTAAATAATTAAGAAGTTCAGGATTTTTGCTATCCTTCTGAGGATACTTTAGCCAAAGCGTGATTTGTCTTTATTTATATTTCAATCCAACAGCATAATTCCCACAAGTACATTCTTTGAGATCACTTTCATTCTATGTAATGCCCTTTCTGTTTTATCCACACTTTAAAATATATATTTGTAATTGCATCGTGAACTGCTGCATCACACCGCAAGTTTGTCTTCACTGAGCTGCTGAAACTCTTTTCATCTTTTTGCAGAAGTAATTATGCTGTCTATATGAAGCTTAAATTATTCTTCCTAATACCGATTACTTTATATTTTTTGAAGTCCCAAGTAACGTGCTCCTCATTTCCCACCGCTCAAATCACTCTGGTGATCCCTGTCCTTAGTTTTTTGTAATCTATGAGTTGTATTTATTGGAAAGTCACTTGTGTGATATTTCCACAGACAGTATATAATTGAATTTAGAATGCATTCCTGATGTTCAAAAAAGCAATAAAAATGTCACTTTTTGCCTGCACATTAAAAATTCATCCCATGCAAATAGAGAACAAAGGCATAAAATGATCATTATGATGTGCAAATGTACCAGATCCAGGGAAAGGAGAGTGGTCTCTGCCTGGACATAAAAACACTTCATAGATTGTGCTCAAACGACAGTATTTATTGAACTTCTCTAAAGTTGCCAAAGAAAAAATGCTCCCATCAGCGGACTAAGTCTGCTTTAGCTTGCTTCAAAAATGTGATTTGTATCATTATTAACAAGAACATGGATTCTCCGTGACATTAGAATTAGTTTCCTGAAATAAAACCCCCAAAACATACCACTGCGTGTTAGGTGATCCCATACAAATTATCTATATGATTACTTCTCTGATGAACATATACGCCAAAGGGGACACTATGAGCATTTTAGATCTATTCCCACTCAGAAGAGAACTTCCACACATATTTAAGGTTCAGAACCTCACCCCCAGTTTGCTGGGGCCAGCTGTCTCCATGAAACCGGCCCAATGGAACTGCTGCCGTTTCTCTTTTTCCTTCTAAAACGCTGTCGATGTGCACCTTCTAGGTTCCTATCTCTCTGTTCAGATTTTTTTCACATCTGAACTTGTACTAAAATCACCACAAAGATTCAAGCTTGCCCACCCCTGTGGACAGGACACGGAAATAACATTCAGAAAACCCATCTGTTTTTCCTGCCTTGAGCACTCCTCTCAAGCAACTGCCTATTGTATCACAATGCTTTCCCCCCCCCCCCTTTAATTTTTATCTTAGCTAAAGAAGCAGTAAGCCTTTCAGGGCAGTCTGTTCAACTCCTATATTTTGGTTGCTCAGCACAAAGTAACATTTTTGCAATTAAGCAAATTGCGTAATAAGCACATTGTGGGTCATTAACTCAAAATTCCCAGGAGATGTCTTAAAATTGGATCTAGAAGCAGAAATCAAAATCTATCTTTTGCTCATATGCACTATTTTTCATAAGAGTGAAATATTCCTTTTTCCCACGTCAGAACTGACAGATTTCGGTTATCGCAGCCCCAGGGCCAAGCCCCAGCCATTGCCCCCTGCCATGCTAGGCAGCCTTGCAGGGAGCCTGTAGTTGGCAGCACCCAGGAGTTTCCCTCCTCTGCTCGCCCTAATTCACATGCAAACACCTCCAGGAATTCTGTACTGAGGATTTTCTACGCTCTGTGTTGTTGTGGTACTGATAGCTTTTTATTCCTAAGGTATTTTGTAGAATTATTTCAACACCGGATTTTGAAATTATTTAACCCAGCAGAGGATTGCAGTTCACGCTCTAGGAGCAGGTGGGTTTGCTGGAGGTGGTTTGCAGCCTGATATTGCTCTGCACCTTCATCTTCTCTGGATGAATAACTATTTTCAGACCAAAATCTACACTAATAGAGGATTTATCTTTTAAGTATCAGCATCAAGATGCAGCTGATAACTTCTAAAGAGGGGGAAAAACCCTCAGAGCTGGAGCATTGCCGAACATCTGCACTTCTCCTTGAGAGTCTCTTTGCTCAGAGTCTCTTCACTGGCAGACATTATGAATGGGCCACCCCAAATGTTGGACACGATCATGGTTGGGACGTTATCCTGAGGAGCAAGTTTAGGTCAGCCCAAGAATGAGAAAAGAACTCGATCCTGATCTCTCAGAGACAAGTCGGTATTTTTTGGCTCAAAACCCACTGAAGAAAGAGCAGAGCTCTGTTTCTCTCCAGTTTGATGAAAGCTCCTACACTTCCCCTTAGCTTCAATTCTGTTGGAAGCTCCCAAATAGGAGCCAGATTCTTTGTTTTCTTCAAATACCCATTAATTTAACACTTTCAATTCAATTAAAGGGAAAATGTCATTCATTAAAAGCCTTTCTTTTTTTCTGGTCAGCTCATGAACAAAAGCCTCTCTACCCCAAGCCCTCACAGCCTTGCACATGTAAGGAACACGAGCAAAGTCATCACAAAACTGTCTCACATCACTTCAAGAATATTTTCACATATATTGTGACATGAAGTGAGACACCGTGAACCATGGATGAGAAAGACAAAATAATGAATTTATCAAACCTATACGCTGTGGGAATTTTGTGATCAAATTAATTTTACCCGGCAGGATTTCACACTGAACAAAAGCTTCTGAACGAGAGTTACCATCATAAATGCCAATGTCTACTTTCTGGAACAATACATTTTCTGCTAATTATACTTGCCTATCTTTAGATCAATACTTTCTATATCTTCATACTTACACTTGCTAAACCATTCTGAACAGAAACTACTGTTTGTATGTACAAGGCAGATTGCCAAGTCTCAAGACAATTACAAATAATAAATGAGATACACATATAAACAGCTATTTCTAATCACATTAAAGGCTTTGTACTTAATCTTTCTTGTACTTTGCTAATACAAAACAAAACAATTACCAGGTAAAAATATATGTGCCCTACTCAGAGAGGTGAATTAAGATGTGCCTGGAGACCGGCACACGCTGGGTCTTTGCTAACCTTCAAGCATACCACAATAAAACCAAGAACTTACCCAATTCAATGTGTTTTCCTGTTGGAAAAGCATCTGCACATTGAAAAGTGCAAAAAACCCTCCTGTTCTCACGTTATCACAATACATCACCCTTGTAACAACGGACCACAACTTTCAAACAAGCACCACAACGGTGTTTCTCTTGCAACTCTGAGCACTTCTGGCACTTCAGAGTCCACTGTTCTCTCATGACCCTGACTTTTCAAGTCCCCCAAACTCCAAATGGTTTTGTACACTTGTGGAAGTAGGCTACATTCAACAACCACAAGCTAAAAATACCTCAAACAATGAAAATAGTGTGGGCTTAGGCTGAAACAATAGTAAAGGCATGAGTACCACCTTGAATGCATTCCTCTTAGAGTGAGTTTCTCCCTTGTCAAGGCTATTGATTCATGCCAAAAGACATTGAAAACATTTTTTCTTGCCATTGAAGATTAATGTCCAATTAAAACAAGAGAATAAACCCCATCACCTTCACTGTATCATTCATCTTGTTACAGGACAGAGAGCAGAGAAGCATACAGTGGACAGATGTAACATTTGGAATGATGTAAATCACAAAGATATACAGAAAATATCCCCAGTGCCTGGCCATGTAGTGGGACAAGCTTTATGAGCCACCACCATCCAAGTTAAACAGAATGATACCTCTTAGGTACCAAGGGGAGAAGCAGAACCTGCCACTCTGAGCAAAGAAGAGTAAAATTTCCTTAAGTTACCTTCTTCAGACTTATTTCCAATACTTGTTAAAGTCAATTTTCTTCTTTCACCTCTCAAGTTAGCTATTGATGAGCTCGCCAAGCCCTAGGCATGCAAGAGAAATCAGTATAGTATTGTGATATATAGGACAGAAAAGTAAACACAAATGGATTGTATCAGTACAATACCCTTAAGCATCCTTCATCCTGAACATTTTGCAGAGATACAGCCTAAATACAGAAAGGATCTCTCTTCCTTATGAATCACTCTTAATATCCCATAAAAATAATGCAATATTATCACAATATTTCTCTCACAACTCTAACGGCTCCCAGACAGCAAACCAGCAGCTTTTTCGACACCGAGGCTTCATGTCCAACACAGGGTCCTTCCACATCTCTGGCAGAAGCTACAGCATCTTTTTGTAATGTCAAGGCCAAAATTAGACATGCTGTTCCTTGCCAAAGAGTATCAAAGGGCGGCCTCCCTGCATGCTTTCTAGCAAACAACCTAAAAGAGATGGAGTTTAATGAACTATTTGTTTGGAAGCCTGCATGGTTCTTTACTTAATGTGGCCTTTAAACTCTAACACAGTTCAGAGAACATGACATGCTCCCGCGCTAAGAGTTGAGAGAAGACGAATTCAAAGACCCTGTCCCTATTCTTCATCTCAATCTGGTTTGTTTTGTATTCAGCAACATGGTCAATTTGCAGTCAGCAACTGTTTCATCCAGATTACTAACAAAGATTGAAATCGCCCCTTCAGAAGGATCCAGACAAATTCATGTGTTTTATGTTCCCATATGCACGGTTCCAATTTGCAGAGGAAGTAATCATTCAGTTTATTTCAAGGCTCTGAAGAGACAGTGAATGCTATTTCAGTTTTGCTTGAACAAACATCGACTTCCACATGTATTAATCCCCAAAGGATTTCCAATCAGCAAAACAGGATTACGTTATTCAAATGAGTACATCTGAAGGGTTTGGTGTTTTATATTAAGAGTTAACTGAAGTGACAGCTAATCAGACTCTTGAAAAAATCTTTGTTCTTGTTGGAATACATTTTTCACACGGGTCTACCAAATGGCCCGGGAAAAAAATTAAAAAAAAAAAAAAAAAAGGAAAAAGAAAATATTTCAGGGACAAGTGGCACATCAATTTCCATTTTTCCATCAGTCTGCTTCTCATCCACAGCCAGGTTAGCTGGGCAATGTGATAATTGTCAGCCATCTGTAAGGAACGATGAAATGAAGGCTAAAGCCTTTGATATGCAATTTCTCTTACAAAACTATATGGGTGGGGTGTTTTTTTTGTTTTTTTGTTTGTTTGTTTTTCCACTCTGTGGTTCTCTTCAACCAGCCAGCTTTTTCCAGCAGAGAGAAAAACCACTTCTTCATAACCTGTCTAAATATATTTAAGTACCAGTTATCAAAATGCCTCTACTTGTGAATCTGTATCTGATCTTTCTGATCTACAGAAAATAAATGCTGATCAATTAATGTGAAGAAATAACACCTTTCTTCGACTTTTGCCCTGGTCTTTTTTACTGACCCATTAGAGGAAGCTTGTGGCTGGTAGACAAAGGCGTTGCTGATATTCCTCCTATCCTGTGACCATTTATTTCTTACAAGAAGAGCTGTCAGCACATTACTCTATAGGGCATTAACACCAGTTATCCCAAGTTCTCTGTTCTCTCTTCCCCAGCCACGACAACTTAACTTCCAATGCTCCGATTCAGGCTGCACATCTTTCAGACCACGCAATGCATTTTAGACCTGTGTTTCTAAAGCATCTTTTATGATGCAGCCCAAAGCATGTTTTTAGCCAACCCCACATTACTAAGCACTACTATAACATGTGCCAGGAGAAGGCAGCAAGGACAGAGGCTGCTTTCATCAAGTCTACAGCCTTGTGACAAACGCTGGCTCTTTGGGCTGAAAACTCAATAAATACTAAACAAGCTTCACAGCATATTTAAACTTCAATTAACCCTTCATAGAAAAGTGGAGTCCAAGCTAATGTACTGCTAACTACTTACTGCCATTGTGATTTCTGCCTGAAGGCTTCCACCCAAATTTCAGAGTCCATCAGAAGTCTTTGATCTCCACTCAAACCTGAGGCATAGCTTTGAGGGTTTGGGAATGAATCATAGAATCATTAAGGCTGGAAAAGATGTCAAGGATAATCAAGTCCAGCCATCAACCCACACCACCTAACTCACTAAACCATGTCCTGAAGCACCACATCCAAACGCTTCTTGAACACCTCCAGGGATGGTGACTCCACCACTTCCCTGGGCAGCCTGTTCCAATGCTTGATCACTCTTTCACTGAAGAAATTGTTTCTAATATCCAGCCTAAACCTCCCCTGGTGCAACTTGAGGCCGTTTCCTCTTGTCCTATTACTTGTTACTTTAGAGAAGAGGCCAGCACCCACCTCACTACAACCTCCTTTTAGGTAGTTGTAGAGAGTGATAAGTTGTAGAAGGTGATAAGGAGTGATAATGGTGTAAGCTACAAGGGACGCAGTCAGAGCGACACCCAGTCATCAACCATGAAATATTTACTGCTTGTCCTCTTAAGGTCTGATATTTTACTCATGTTTTCATTTCCTTCCCAAATCTCAACTTTCCGGGCTGTGTCTCGATGCTTCAGACTTGCCACCACAGCAGAATCTATTAGTGGCAACTTGTATTTGTCACAGCAGTGTAACAAGCCTGATAATAAAATTAATCCATATTTCGCTCATGCAAAGCATGTGGAAGTTGCACACCAAGGTCTTCTCTGGAGCTTTATCAAAACCACTCTGAAAGTTCTGTGAATAAATGAAACACTTTGTCCTACAGCAGTTAAATGCAGAGTTTGAAGCCCCAAACAGCTTTCTTGCATGCACTAATTTTAAGAATTTTATCACGTCCATTCAGTTCTAGACACGATAAATAAAAGGATAAAACTCAAGTATATGTAAGCCCTGTGACCTCCTCAAGTGCGTTAGTTGACTTTCACGGAAAAAAAATCACCCAACAAACCTCCCAGTCCATAAGTCAGGATGGCTACAAACAGCCACAGCTCGTGATTCCCACCAACTTGAGGTGGTGGCACCACGGCTGGGAGGAGGACATCCCCATCTGCCCTTCAGATGAGAGCTTGTGTGTTGGCAAACCACAACCTTGAGTGTGCAGAAATACAGAAAAGAGCCTAAAATATGATGTTGAACTACACATGGGCTATTAGAAAGGTAACTGCTGCTTATTGTCACCGCAATGCCCATTAGGTCATTGTAAAAATGACCTAGCAATGAAACTAATGTACTTCGGCATCAAGTTAGCCTTTTCCACTAGAGATTAAGCAGTTACCATGGAAATGTAGCTGATCCTGCCTGATGTATTTTTCGTATATGTGTTGGTCATCATGTGAGGTATTACTTCTTGCTGTGGTATATTGCCTTGACAAGCATCTAAACTTGAAATAAAAAGCTCACGTTTTTAACTCCCCAGGCATATATAACCGCCCGGGGTTTTTTTTTTTTCCATCAAGGCTACTGACTGCAAAAGTCTCAGCTATACTTATTTAACAGTCAATTTTTAATGCACACCTTATATTTGTAGACTTTATTTGAAATGTGAAATCATAGGAAACATGTGCCACTAGTTGGAAGTCAGAAGTATTTAGAAGTGCTAGTTATTGCAAGAAAAAAAAATATGATTGAAGAAGGAAGAGAGCAAGACGACGCAAACCCACTATACACTATGAGTCTAGCAGAAAACAAAACACAAGTGATGGGAACAATTCTTGCTAAGGAAGTGGTGGGTTATATTTAAGAGGTCTACCCGACACTGGCTGAGTAACCAGCACATGTCGATCTTGTGCCATCACTTTCCTCATCTTGAACCAGCTCGACATTAGTCCATGGCTATCCATCTGCCTCCAGACTGTGTTTCATTCCACTCCGCCTAGCACCAGTTGTTCAACCGCAACACCAAAGTACAAAGACACCAACACATCCAAAACTAGCCCATGAGATTCCTCCTGAAATTCTTCTACAACAGTATCCTCAAACAAACACATACCTTGACATGGACTACTCCCGAGAACAGAGATCCCCCCCCACCTCTCTGGTGACCAATCCTGACTCACATTATCTTTTCAGAAAAGGTTATTTGCTCTCTTGTCCAATCCAAACCTCCCAAACCTTAACTCGTGGCCATATCCCTGCGACAACGGTAGGCTGCTCTTAAACCCCCTCTGAACCCCCTCTGGGCCAATCTTAAGAGGCTTATCTGGGGCCAAACCCACACTGATCCAGGTGTGGCCTCTCCAGCGTGAAGCAGAGGGAATAAACACTTAACTTGACCTGCCAGCCATGCTCTTCCTAACGGACTACTCACAGTGACAGCATGCTGGTAGCTTCTACACAACTTGGCCCCTATCGTATGGCCCAGGTGCTTTTCTACAGATCCCTGGCCCAGACCCTCTGTTGATGCATGGGGTTATTCCACCCCGGAACAAAACCTCTACCCTGTACTCCATGTTGAGTTTCATGAGGTTGATTTTGACCCAACAGAGTGATTTCTCAAAGTCTCTTTCAAATGAAGGTCCACTCTTTGGCTTGGCACCAGCAGCCCCTTTCCCTTCATTTATCCCTGGACATGAATTCTCTGAAGATGACTCTGTCCCACCATTCAGGCTGTTAATGGAGACATGGAGGATCTGCTCCAGTATCAACCACTAACGTGCTCTGCTTTTCACTGGCACCAGCTAAACCACCAAAGCCATTAATTACCTCTGTCCAAGCCCAACAGTCCTGCCAACTTCCAACCCACCTAACTACCCATGCATCCAGCCCATTTGTCCTCAGATTCCAAATGACAACATTGCAGGCAACAGTGTCAAAAGCCTTTCTAAACCCCAAACAAATGACATTGGCTGCTCTCCCCTCATCCTTATAGGTATTTCATCATGCAAGGAATCCATCACTGAGAGAGCAGAAATTTCTTTCATTATTTTTGAAATATCCCGTCAACAAATTATTCAGCCCTAAAGCTTCATTTTTCATCAAATAAATGGTTTGCCAGAATGCTTTGCTTTGCATCACATATTTACAAGCAAACTCAGATTTTTCATTAGGATCAAAAGACAGTTTGGATACAGTGTTCAAACACAAAGCCGAAGACATCCTTCTAGCAATTAGCCTGTACTCAAACTTTTCCACCAGCTGTGGAAAAAAAGGCACTTTTTCTACTATTTTCTTTCCCTAACATTGCACATATTTGAAGCATTTCCATCTGAACGCAGATAAGCATACTCTCCTTGGAGGCCATTAGTAACTCTCTAAAAATTTTGTTTTTACTGGAGACCTCAGTTGGTTTTACAGTTACCAACTCAAGACCACGAACAGTTTTGCAAGGAGAAAAAGTATTGACAAACACAACCCAAAGACATGACTGACCCTGACCAGACCCAACACTTGCATATGAGCGCTGGCAAGAGCGTTTCTCTGGCATGGGCTTTTACGGTTAATAAAACAACACTGGTGAAAAAACACTGGGATTCATTTAATGTGACTGGTCCACTGCCTATTTAACTATCACTTTAGACCAAAAGAGAAAAAGCAATCATAGACTGACAGTGTTTTCTGGAAGCTGTGTTGCATACAGAATAACTAATGAAAAACACCCAGGGTGTTATTTACAGCCCAGTTTTCAGGAACGACTGGTTTAGTGTGCAAGTTGATAGTCTGTTTGGTCCCATGCAAGCACGTGAGAGCAAAATATTTACCAGCATCATCAAATTTCTCACTTAGTTTGCAGAGGAAAGTGCTTAATCAATTGTATCTGAAAATCTGTTAAACAATTTAAGGCATGTAAAAATGTTATTTACTCCCAAGTTTTCTTCCAAGACAAAGAGCTGAGGGCTTCTGTATGCAGTCAAATACATCACGGTGAAATTCAGGTGTCTCTTAAAAGAGGGGGCCAAAAAAAGACACAGAAGCAAAACTTCAGCCTGTCAAGAAATGCTCAGGTTAGTCACTTGTTTGAATAATCACAATCATAATCCTCCTTTCACGCAGAAGCCAACACATGTTAATATCTGATTATCAGCAGAGCAAAAGGAAATGAAGTTTGGAAGCCTCCACCTGCATTTCTAACAGTATATAAAAAGTGTTTGAGGGGCTGCCACCAAGAAGACTAGTTTGCCAGATAAAAAAGCAAAATATTTGAAAGTACACACCTTTCACTACTGAAACCCTTCTCCTGAGCATCTCTGATCAACTCCTTTGAGGACAGGAAACTGTCAGATGCCTTGGCAGAATCTATTTTCAATTTGAGCATGAAAACAGACTCGAGAATAGGGACTGTCTGGTGCGGTAACACATTGGATAAATGTTTTTTTGGTGAGAAACATCAGACAAAAGGATTAGCTCTGAAATGTCGGTGACTATCAAATGGCTGCACACTAACTGAGGGCTCCAAAATAATCTCTGAGGCCCATGAGAAAAGATAGTTAAATGGGGCATGGGAAACTTATCCTTGAAAAAGAAGGTAAAGAAACACACCACACTGTCTTTGTTTTTCAGCCAGCAAGGTGAGTCTACCCTGCTGAGACTTTGAGAGCAAACCCACCTCCCTGGTCTGCTCTGCTTGGGCTTTCCCTTTGATTTCCAACCCAACAATTAATGGGTTAATTATCTGATACTGATCACTTAAAAGGAGCTGAAGGGCTTTGACCTCTTCGGATGGGAGCTCTGGAAACTTGGCCCAATTCAGCAACCCTGGTCAAACCACTGAGGAGCAATGTTGCATGGTGGGACACATGCAGCATGACAACCCGGAAACATCTGGGGCCAAAAAAGAGAGAGAAATGGATGAGCATCATACCCCTTGCTATTTTCTATATTGCCAGTAAAACATATCGGTATTTTTTTATAAATGAAGGAGTAACGACTATTGCATTTTGCCTGGTAAAAGCCACAGCACTGACCTTTCTGTGATTCCTCCTAAAGTTTAAAACTAATATCAATACTTGCACGAATCTCTCTCAGTGGCTATCAGTTCAATTACAAATAAGGGATTAGTAAATTGTGAAAGTCAGCTAATAAACTGTGTACTCTGATTTCTGGTGCAACACGGGACTTGGGACTTCTTGAACTAATTGTTTACAGCAGAACACAACTTTTAGAAAAATACCCAAACTTGATTTTAAAATGAATTACACAATCCATCACAATCTTTTTCATATTGTTTCAATAGTTAAGAACTACCTTTGTCATAACACCAGGCTTACTGTTATCCTACCTCAGCTTCTGGCCACATTCCTTCCTTTTATTAAGAGCCATCCAATAAAGCTTTTTTCCCTGCAAAGACTCATATAGACTATGACCATGTAAGTTCGTTGTCCTTCTCTATGCTGGACTGGATGTACGGAATTCCCTGTGTCCCTCAGTATTTTTTCCAACCTCATGCTCACTCCTGCGGCTCCTCTCTCACTCTGTGCAATGTACCTGGCTGTGTCCCTCATCAATGATGGACATCTGATTTTGACTGTCGGTTCAAGGCCTTCTTCCATCTTTTCTAACCTAGCACTGTATTAGCCTAATTTCCAGCCATGGATGCAGGCCCCCCTGCATTGCAGACATTTTTTGAGCTGGCCTTCAGCTGCTTCGCACCAGGTCAAGATCCTCACAGCTGTCTGATTATAAGTCAGTGCTTGCACACTTATCATCTGGATTTGTTTCCACAATAGAAGACCAGAAAAAAATTCCCAAGGCTTACTTCTCACGAGCCCACTGTTTCTCATAATTGTGTAATACTTGATGATCCGAAACCCATTTCAGTTGCTATATATATTTTGTCCAAGATCAGTATCAGGCCATTTAATCAACGGCAGCCTGACATAAACTCTGTCTTCCATTTGTGGAACCTCTCAGCTGTTGCCAGATTCATTAAAACCAGTGTTAATAACCAAAAACCCACCTTCAACAACTAATTTTAAAATAATTCCTTGATACAACTACCTAGACTTGTTGATTTTAAAATAAATAATTCTAATAGCTGTTGAATTTAATCATTAACATATTGAACACTTGGATTACTGTGTATTTCCATAATTTCCAACTAGTTTTTCTATCTTTAGACAGCATTACCATTCCTACACCTTACAACACAGAGTGGGACCACTATTATGACGACTATTAATTTCTTTCTCTTGCATGACCTTTTTCCTCTTGCACTGCTAGAATTGTAGAATAGTTTGGGTTGGAAGGGACCTTGGAAACCATCCAGGTCTGAATTTTTTTTCTCGTATCCTTCTTTTGTCATGTCTATACTTTACTTTTTTTATATACCATACTCTGAAAAACCTCCAAAATGACTGAGCATTTGCAATTCATCCATCTTTAATGTCTTAATACCAAGCATTGCTGTTCAGCTCTACTCTGCCAGAGTTAGGGCATGAATGACTAACCTGGACACTTTAAACAGTTGATAGATCAAAGGCCCAGAGGTAGCATCTGCAAAGTAACAGCCTAACAAGTCCTGCCTGGTTATTCTGAGCTGCCTCCTCAGCTCACCTCTTATACGGGAAACCTCAATGAAGCCATCCAATGCTGTTCAGGACATAGCTACCTGCTGCAGATTTTGACTTGGAGGTCATGCTACCTTTCCAGAGTCTTAAATTTTAAGTCACTCTATAACGTGATCAGAATAAAATAACCTTTATATCTAATAATTTAATCTACTTTAATATTTGCAGTATAAACTCCAAACTTAACTCAGTCTATTCTTCACTACATTTCAGCAAGCAATAGAAAACAATCTTCTAGGTATATACAGCCACAAACATCCACATATTACAATACAAAATGTTCTTCGGTAAGGATGAATTAGTTCAAACAAACCCTAACACCTTAATAAATCTCCAGTTATGCCTAATGTTCTGCATCGAGCTGTGAAGAGCTTGATTTCTTCGCTGCTGCAGAAAACACAAATGTCTAAGTCGTTTCTCAGCCCAGTTTGCTCTGGGGCTCAGAAAGTGGCTGTCCTCCAAATCACGACAACGCGTAGTTAGGCAGCAAACCAAAATTGGTTTTGAGCTGACGCAAAATTACTGACAAGATTTTTCCTTCTCCAAACAGGCAAGATGTCGGAGGTGACCATCCCCAATGGCTCTGAAACACCACTGCAACAAAGGAGGACCAGATTCTGGTCCCCTCTCTACCAGTATAAAACCATATTAACACTCGGTTTACCAGTAATTACATCTTGTTGATTGATCTGTACCTGATCTCACACTCTGCAAGTTTGGAAAGTAAAGTGTGATTATCATAACGGAAAGAAATTATGACAAAGAAAAAAAGACAGCATTCACCTTAAAAAAAAAAGGATTTGAAAATTAAAAAGTAAAATAAAACTAGCCTATTTAGTTTTCAACTGCTTTTTTTTCTGCTCATTAAAAAAATCTCTCTTCCAACTTAGATGGAAAGATTGCTGACTCAGCTGAAGTCATTTGTTGTTTGTTTTACCCCTGCAACAGTCTTTATGCATGACCTTTCTTTCCTCCTTTCTACACAAGGTTACAAAGTTTTCTCACTACTACCTTCTAACATTTACTGATGAAGGAATTGTCTTTCTCTTTTCTTTCTCTGCAAATAAGCTTGAGGAGCCCAAATGGCTACGTGTAGACCTGGAGAAGAGATTTGACCTGGACGATGTTGACTTGGAACCATTACAACATAATAACCTAAAACGAGAAGGCAGTGATTTAAATCAAATTAAGATCTTGTGTGTATTGAGATCATGGGGGCACCTTTGAAGGTGTTTTTCCTTACTGATGGAGTCACTATGGGGGGAAAAAGGGCATACAAGGCTTTGTTCTCCTTTGAAATGTACAATGTTATCTCATGTAGCACAGCAATCCTACCAGCAAATTAGATTTTACCTTACCAAGAAAACTCCAACTAGAATGAAAAAAAACCATGGGCAAAGAAAGTAAAATGCTTCAAAATCCCGACCATCTGCAAATGTCTTATTACCACTGCCACCTGTGGCCTCCGTCGCACAGCTCGCAGTTTCCATTTCTGCACCCCCCGGTCCCTGTAACCACCTGTGTCCCACTAGATGGAGCAATTCGTCATTTCTGCAAAGCCCCACATTGCCCCATGGACAGACGTTAGGAACAAACTCACTGTCACCTCCCTTGGGTAAACTACTTACTACCAAATTGCAGATCAGCAGCAGCAATGGCAAAAGGGAAATGACAGCATGCCCCATCAAGACTTGCTTCAGTGTGGAAAGGAATAGTCTGCAAAGAGGGTAGGTTTAGATTGGATGTAAGGAAGAAATGTTTTCCTGTGCGGGTGGTGAAGCAATGGCCCAGGTTGCCCAGAGAAGCTGTTGATGCCCCATCTCTGGAGGGGTTCAAGGCCAGGCTGGATGAGGCTTTGAGCAACCTGGGCTAGTGGGAGGTGTCCCTGCCCATGGCAGGGGGGTGGAACTAGATGATCTTTAAGGTCCCTTCCAACCCAAACCACCAATAAGTCTAAGATTCAACTACATTAAAATTATACAGACTTATTTCCATCTGTACTCATGCACATTTCAAATCCAGCAAACATTGTGACCAAGGCCATCTTTGGGGTGGCCCAGGGGCTACTGTCTTCAATACTCTTAAAGCACTTCATCGGGTTATTGTACCTGCTTTGACTGAAATGGTCCCATGCAAAAAAAAAAAAAAAAAAAAAAAAAAAA
>WKFP01015052.1:431281-465020 GCA_011057875.1 Pterocles orientalis | reverse complement strand
CCAGATGCGGTCTCACCAGGGCAGAGTAGAGGGGGAGGAGAACCTCTCTTGACCTACTGACCACCCCCCTTCTGATACACCCCAGGATGCCATTGGCCTTCTTGGCCACGAGGGCACAGTGCTGGGTCATGGTCATCCTGCTGTCCACCAGGACCCCCAGGTCCCTCTCCCCTACACTACACTCCACCAGGTCAGTACCCAACTTATACCGGAACCTGGTGTTGTTCTTGCCCAGATGCAAGACTCTACACTTGCTCTTGTTAAATTCGGAAAGGGAGGAACTGCCCTGCTGCCAGCAAACAAAAACAAGCCAGAAGAATTGCATGGGACTTTGTGGCATTACGGTCGAAAGAAGAAAGGCTCTAAAACCAGACGAAAATCCCAGGTGGCAACACCTGTGGCTCCCGGGGTCTGAGCCAAGATAACACTGCCAAGTGCTTATGGAAGATTCTGTAAAGATCATATAAATACAACCCGTGAGTTGTTCTATTTTTTGAAGCCGTCAAGACAGTCCTTCTGCTGAGAGCCTCTTTCATCCTTCTAATTTGAAAAATATACATGTTGTGGTGTTCACTCTGAAAAATGATCTTGGGAAGTACAGTGGCTTGGCTAGTCGGTACAAAAACACGTACAATGAGCAGGCACGAAAATGTAAACCAACAGGGCAAAACTTGGGGTTAATGTTTAAGATGATCTGCACAAGTTTAGAACCAATTTGATTATTCTTAGGGGTACAGATTTAAATGAATGATTAAAGCCAGCGGTTGGTATCCCAAAGAGACATACACTTGAAAATTGTAACGGGGCCGAGTCTTTTAAAAATGATTGGAAAATATACGAGAGATTTTATAGGCTATTCAAAAGAAAATATCGCTTTAAGGATACAGGGCTGCCAGATAATGTCTGCTTGTTTTTTTAACAGAAAGAAGCACACGCTTAACGCCTTTTCTAAGAAAGCTGAAGCACTTTATAAGCAATAGTTGCTCCTCGCAGCATTTGGGAAAGCTAGAAAGCACTATATTTTGGTATGGCTGGAAAAGAGGAGAGGCAATCGTCTCTGTCGCTGCTGATAGAAAGCTTTGCTCAGGCTTCAGCTCTCCTTAATTCACCAATTCCCTGGTAGACATGCCCATCTCATCACCTCACAAATACGCACTGGTTCTTCCACTGCTCCATTACCACCCAAGGCAGCTGTAACACCTAAACCCAGGCAGAAGTTATTCTCTTCCTTCTGCAGAGTCACCACCAGACCTCCACCAGTCATGGAAAAAGGGGAAAAACATGGTTTAAATGTTGAACTTCACACCAAGCCCCAAAGCAATGAGGTCCTTTCCTTACTCCAGGGTCTCTCACTGAGCTCTGCAACAGATCTTGATACTAAAGACCTAAAATGAGATGGAGTTCCAGCTTCATCAACTGTTTTATCTTCTTCTAAAGGACAACGTAAGACAGGTCTAAGAAATCTTTTTTCCTCTCTGCATTATCAAGAATGGTTTTGTAAGGAAGTCAGTTTTTTTAAAGAGCTGTTCAAATATAGCAAAAATAATGATACTTTCTACAAAGTAACATACCATTATTTTACTGCTCTTCCCCCCCCCCCGGCTCTAGGTGCTAGTTGGCCACTTAGCTACAAAAGTAGCTCTCACATCCAACTTCCCGTGAAGTTTATTCAACCAGGGAGATCAGCATGAAGCCATGTGGAAATCCATTTACACAGTCAGACACTCTCACTTATAATTCTGCACAGCGGGATGCTTTAATTCATGAATAACAACAATACAAACGAGAAAAGTGCCATCTATGCCCTCCCTAGGTGTAATTAATTGAGCAGGGAGACCTTTTGGGCAAGACGCTTTTAATTGAGAAGCCTAATTAAAGCAGCACATAGTACAGAATATACGAGTGGGGGTTTTTCTTTATGTAACAAGTACCAAACATCCCAGTGCTAACTTTCTTAGCCCTGGTATGTATAAAAACTCACTACAGCTCCACCAGACAGAGTTTGCCACAATGGTCCCCAGGGTCCCATTCACACATCCTGGATTTTCCCTTCCAACGCAGCCATCCTTGGGATGCATCACACAGTCGGATCTCTAGAGCAGTGTCTGCCATATGCTTGCCTCTTTCCAAAAAGAGGATGACACCACTTGACAGAAGGAGCTTTGTCACATGTTTTTACTTCTTTCACATATAAGATGGTTCAAGTGTGCATCTTGAATTCATTTTGCTTCTGAAGCTCATAGCTGCTCATTGGGGCTTTTGATACACCAACTTAAAACATGCCCTACAATGGTGGTAGACAAAAGTATAAATACAAAGTAAAAGCAAAAAAGCAGCTGTCCGCATGTAAAGGAATGTGCATAATTTCTATTACATGATGTTATTACTAGAATTAGTAGGAATCTAATTCTGCTAAGCAAAAGGACACCTAGATAAAGGAAGGATTTTTGGACTGTATAATATTAAGCAAAGTGATGGAATAAATTGTTCTGTGAATAGTGTAAAATCAATGACAGCTGAGCCCTATAATCTGCTCTGCGGTGATGGCCCTGGTAGGACACTCTAAAATGGAAATAACTACAGCCCTGAGGTATTTGCACATTCCTAACCAGGAGCCAGGGCACAACCCCTGCCTGAGGGACACAAGGCTCCAGGGTTGGAGCCCCCCCTTCCCAGCTAGGGTATTTGGTTCCTGGCAAAAAGGACACCAAGGAAAAGGGACGGAGGGACAAGTTCCCCACCTTTTAGAGACTGTCAGGAAAATACCGTTCTCCTGACAAAGCCATGCCACGTTTTGAACGTGACTAACTTCTTACTCCCACCTTCTCCTTGACTTTCTCTTCATTTTACTACAAGCCTGAAATGTTATTTTATACCAGACCTTTAATGACTCTCTGTGATGTTGACAGCAGAAAAAAACCCTAGGGTTTGCCCATTTCAGTTAAAATTCACCTGAATTTTTAACTACCAGCCTCAATAATCTTCCATCAGCACAATCAACCAGGAGCTCACCCAAGTCCAGCAGCAGAAGCGAACATTGTTACCTTGCACCATTTTCAGCAAAATACTATATGTAACTCTGAAATTAAATTGTACAAAGCCTCACTCTGCTGCTGCCCCCTGCAAATAATGCTCAAGTTTCAGATGTGATGAGTTAAGCTGCATTTTGGTGACACACTTGGAATGTTTAGCAAATGGAAGCCTCAACAACGCAAAAGCTGTTCTTCTCTGTGATTAAAAAAGAGTCAGTTTGCTGACTGGACTTTATAACAATTCTACATTTAAAAATATTTCTCTATTTCCCAAGAGCAGTATTTCCAACGGAACGGTTAAATAACTCATCCCCAGCTCCCTGCCCTCTCAGGTAACGAGGATTAAAAGCTTTGGCTTTGCTGCATCAAAATACAGGAATTCTTGGGTCTTGCCAAAGCCCATCACACAAAGGCTCAAGATTTTTCTCTCTTGAGCACAAATTACTTGTTAAAAGCATATGTTTTAGAAACTTGTCCCATCAGCTATCCCTTAGATCTATTCACTTTGCATTTGTTTTTTAAGGGGTGCCTTATGGATGCCACGAGAGCATCAACAACATGAGGCAAGTTGCAGACTTGCCTGGAAGAACAACTCTTTTTGTTATGACACTGAAAAACACCTTTTTTCCCCCCTCTCACTATTGCTTTTTGGAGAATCTAAGCCATGTCTAAACACTGTGATGTTATGCACTGCGTACTAAAGATGTGTCCTACTGTTTTAGCTGTGCTCAGATAGCACAGAGCAGGCTGCAGAAGACGGGCTGGATTAACGCCTCTGAGTGCCACATCCAGTCCCCAGGATTATGTTTCTCTGCCCCCAGGAAAAGCTGCATTTTGGGGGACTTGATCTATCAAACAAATCCAAAACCCAAGTGAGAGGACATTCAAAGACGTAGGGATCTGAGGTAGGAAGATGTATCTGAGACACCTACATGGACTCGGGGAGAAGCCTCAAAGTCCAAGATTCGTGGTGTAATATAAAGAATACTTAAGAGTGAAAAGAGGGTTCTAAAAAGCACTACTTGTGCTGTACAGAAGTAAGTGAATTATGTGACAAGATAATCTTGTTCTAACTCTCCACCTGAGGTTTAAGCTCAGACTCCAATACTCCTCTTTCCCTACATCTTCTTTTCTGTATTTCCAGTTGCTGCAACTTCTTTTTCCCCCTCATTAATTCTGACCCCTCCAAGCTGTTAAGTGCTGAGCCATGGGAAGAGGACACAACTCCAGTGTTTGGCTGGGGGGAAAAAATACAGCAACACTACAAGCTAACGCAAAAGCGCTATCAATAACCTCAGTATCCACAGAGCAGTCAAACAGCTAAGAAGGGTTGCGTGAGAACCTGTCTACTTTCCAAGAGAAGGGACGGTGCTTTGAGACAGGCACTTCAGTCTGTCCCTATGGCCCTTTCCCTAAATTTTAATTATTATATGATTACAGGGGAATGGTTGTATATACTTGCCTTGGTCATCGTCCTTACATGAGGGATCTGTTGCTGGTGGTACTTGGATAACACAGGGCACCTGGGACAGTCATCCTCGCTTGCACCAGCAGCAAAGCACCAGCAATAAAAGCTGTGACCAACTGCACTGACAACAGAGAGAAAATCCTGGGATGCTGAAGCCTTTTCTTTTCATTCACATGTCATTGCACAGCCTGAAATATTGTTAAGCTTCTAATAGCTACATTAATTTGACAGAAAACACTTGCATTTCCTGTTGCAACACCCATGAGAACAAGAGATGTGCAGCTTCACTTCCGCTGGCAACAAGAAAATCCCATTTCTGCTTGTTCTCAACAAGCTGCAGCTCTACAGAGGGGCCAAAGTAGAATAAAGAACTAGTTAGATAAAAAATGTCTAAAGCAAACCAGTGGACATTTCTGCTGCAAGCTGGGTCCAGCTGCCGAAACGCACTGTTGTTTCTAGCAAGAGACAGAAAATTCCCTCGCTTAAGCTGGTCACCATTTGTCTGTCTGACAGCACGTTTACTTTCACAAGGTTTAACAAGCAATCATATTCAGGAGTCTATATTACATTCTATTCAGTACCAGAGTTAATATTTTGGGATATAATTACTCGACAAATCATTGCTTCCTTGGTAAACACATAGTTCTAGTTAAGGCAGGGATCACAGGCTCACCCTTCCTTCAGAAAATATGACTTTGGGAAGAATTACAGACCAGCTTCAAGTATCCACACTTTTATTACACAAAGCGTTGCTTACTAAAACAGGACGATAGCACCTGATACCTATTAATCAGATTTAGAACATCCTTCCGGAGGATTATTTCCTTCCCATATCCAGACTTCCCGGTGAGTATGGAGATAACTGTGATCGGGTCCTGCTGCGCATCCTCCTGCCTCTAACACCATTTTGCCTTTGCTTATTCACACCAAGATCACGTGATGCCTCCCCAGCATGCCTGGCTGCCTCCAAGACCACAGGGAGATGCTGGGGAAGCATCTCCAGCATCTCTCCTCTCAAACAAATTGGTGCTGGGCATGCCAGCAGAGAAATTAGTAACGGGCTGCAAAGCTTTTTCCCTTTGGTGAGCGGCTTGAAATACAAATAGGTCAAAGGGGATCAAAAATTAGCACCATGTGCTGGTTGTTTGCTGGCTCAAGTAAAAAGAGTTGGTAGCTTTGAGTCCAGCTGCACAAAGATAACTGTGCAGGCAATTAGCAGACAGCTTCCTCTCCTGTAAATCCCTTTCCACAGTGTGTTGATCAGAGCAAAAAAAGTCCACAGATTAAATCATTAAAAATAGCCTCTACAGTTGATGGGTCCTCCAGGGGAAGGGGTTTTGCTGTCCACATAACGGGTAAACTGTCTCTCAGACCAAAAAAACTTCTCCTGCCCACCACCATTCACTCCCCACTCTTTGCCAGGCATCATATATAATTTAATATTTCTGCTCCTATGCAACCTTAAAATGTTGTGTAAGATTTGACATCCAGTTGTAGTTTAGCCCATTTGCCTTGTTTTTCCAGTCTCTGCGTCTACATCTGAAAAGACCTGACCTCTGGGAAAGGACTTCTCTTGCTTCTGTATCTGGAAACCAGTGGACAACCCCAGTCTGAATAAGGCAAAAGTCAAACAGCAGCAATAACATTGGATACAAAGAGCACTGGCAGGGAAACGGCAAAGGGCAATTTTAAAGTATCATTCATGAAACAAAAGGACTGAGCATTGTGCCTTTCGAAAACAAGGTCTTGCTATTCATCCAATGAGAAAGCAGGAGGCAGAAGACATGACACTGCCTTAAAGCACCCCAAGAACTTCCAAAACCATCACTGCTGTGATACTTTCCCAAGTACAGCCAGCACTGGCTGGACTCTCCACGGAGCATTTAACATGGGACCAGAGAGAAATCTTCTCCTCCAGCCTCCCCGAGTGACAGGACAGCACCCATCCTGTCCCCTCTTCCCTTTTTGGGGAGAAACCCTCCTGCTCTGCACTGAGGCATGTGGTTCAAACACCGCTGTCACACAGTTGATTAACTGATGGTTAACACAATTAACATGGATTAACACAATGGTCCCTCCAGACAGGGTGGTCCATGGCCAGGTCACCTCTGTCCCCCTTGCTGCCCTCAGCACCCAAACCCCCAAAGAGCTGAAGGATACATGGGGGCACAGCAGGAGATACTGGTAGGAAAAAGCGAGAAGAGGAAAAAGGTTTTCAGGAAAGGTTGGGGAGGAGGAGAAGATGAGTGAAGGACAGGAGGGGATGTCCCTGCAGGAGAAAGGCACGGGAAGGAGCGGCAGAAGGTAAACAGGAGGGGGGGCACCTTTTGGACAGCACAAGAGCTGCTTTGGGGTGTTGCAGGTGTTCCTCATCCCTTGAGCGCCTTGTTGGGGTGTCTGCTTTGACACTCAAAGATATGACCAGGAGGTCTGGATCCACCAGCACTTGGGTCACACATGGGTGGGAGCTCTGGGAGGTCAGTCCCTACCAAAACTAGTTGGCATGTGTCAAGCCCACTTTGCATAGCAAAGCAACGCAAGGCAAGAGGGGACGAGCAAGGGATGCCCTTCAGTGCCAGACTACTCCTCTGAACCAAACCTGGAGGTGGACAGAGCCATGGGCAATGCAAAGGGCATAAAGCCTGCTCATGTACAGCTGCTTACTGGCAAAAAAGAGCAAAAAAAGCTTAATATAAGGATTTTTTTTTTCAGCAGAAGGAAAGAAGGATATGTAGAAATTAAGGCAACACTTGTTGCAGTGGGTTTTTTGCCATGCTCTACTCACCTGCACACAAGGCTGGGGAAAAAAGACCATCCCCAGAGAGCACGGTCAAAGGTTCTCGTGTAAAGAAGTTGCATTTTCTCTCTGCTTAATTTGTTCCCTCTGGGAAATTAATCCCCCCCAAAATGGTGGAGTTAACTCCTCCTTCCGCAGCAGCACATGGAGTTTTGCAGCTTTATTTCTGCTCCACATCCACAGGCACTACCATCATCTCAAGATGCTGGTGGCTCCCTTTGCCTGAGCGGAGGTAGACATTCATGTACTTTGGATGACAGTGTATTTAATGTGATTTATGAGAAGCTATTTTCCAAGCCATTAAATACATAATACGGAAAGAAAATAACAGTGTATTTCACTAGCTAAAATTGTGAATTTTCAATACATGCTGCAAGGGACAGTTTGGAATAAAAAAGTTTCTGATGCATTCATTGAAGACGTTAAGGGGCATGCAGCTATGACTGCTGGTGATTAAAACATACATCAAATAAAAATCCCTTGCTGATACGCAGAAACATCATTGCATCATTACAGATCATTTCAACTTTGATCAAAAATGCTGCTAACTTAAAACTAACCATGGCAGCAGGCATCTTGGCTGCACCAAAGCACTCTAACAATCAGAAATCATGTTTAAAACTGAGCATTATAGACCCTTTTTTCTTCCTAGAATAATATTTATTAATTATTTTAAAATTTCTCCAGTCCCCAGCTGGCAGCAAATTTTCATAATTCACACAACATGTGACGTTGCATCCCAAAGGCAAGCAGTAATTGAGGTTCAAACACACTGAAGATTGCTTACCCTGGAAACTTTGCTCATCTGCTTCAGAGCAAACTATATGTCATTGCTGCTGTTCGGGATTTCTTTTATTTTTTTTTTATTTTCAAGATCCAGGAGCGAGGAAAAAAAGACCCAAAAGAGCAAGCTAACAAGTGCAGAGTTATAAAACATGAATCTAAGCTGCACTTGTTTGTGGTTGGTAAGGAGAGGGTGTGAAGGAGGAAGGGCAAAGGAGAAGGTGGCAGTCACGGGGAAAATCAGGCTTGGAAAAACCTTAGAATAACTTAAGATAAACTCACATAGATCTATGGATAACTGAAGGTAAACTTGGGATGGGTAGAGTTAGGAGAGACCACAGAAGACACAATGCAGACAAGCCCGTGAGCATCCCGCACAGCAGCGATGCTCCTGCATCTGTCCAGATTTTGAGATGAAGATGAAGGAGGGAGGAGGCAGATGCTGAAGAAGAATCCAGCCTCCTGATCCATAGGGAAGGCATCTGCCAGCTCATTTCCAACCACTCCAGCACTTCAGCCTGAACAGCCAAGCAGGCTGGAGCAGTTCCAGGTATCCATTTCTCCCCTAATAAACATAAGCTTGAACCTATTAAACAGAGAAAGGGCATCCCACTCCTTTAAGTGCTCGAACAACCTGACAAACCTTATTGAAACACTGATTTCTTCCTGCCTGTACCCTGAAATTCCCTACTGCACATTTTTCTATACTAACATTAAATGACGCCTACCGTTACACATTTAACCTCCCATAACAGTCATGTTTCAAATACCTTCACAGCACATATTTCTTCTGATTCAGGGAACTCTAATGTAATTATGCCCTAAGATTTCAACTGTGCAAGACGCAGAATGTGCTGGACAGGATCCAAAGCAGCATGTAGGTGCAGATATACATTAAGAGAGCAAGTAACCAGACTTCAGCAGCATTATTTCTGCTATTACAGCTCCCTGCGATTTCGCGTGTTCAATTCATTTGGCCTGTGGGCCAGATCCCACCATCAAAAGCACTGAGAACTGACTGAATTAGGGCTCTAATGAGACTGAAATTATCTTCTGCAAATCCACAAGCTCTGAAATGAAGAAATAAATCAGATCAAGACAAGACATAGCCAGAACTGCAGTAATAACCGCAACACCGACCGATTTTGACATAGTTTTTCCTTACTGTGCTTTTCTCGATGGAATAACATAGGTGCATTACTAGCCTTGGTGATTTTGGCCAGGGAGAACTTAATCCCTAATGTTTATTTTAATCACTTTGGATCTTTGCAAAGTGTTATTTTTGTGTTCTCCAGAGATGAGCTTGCAGGCACATTAAATATTTTTTTTTCAGTATATATTCAAATGGGGATGGAGAACAGGCTTATTTTAACAGAGCTCTCATAAGGAAGAGTTAAAAGGAGTTATAGTTCACTTACTGAAGTCTGGGAGTTTTGAGTAGTTGCTTTTAATCTGGATCTTGCATTTTTTTTTCCCCCAATTTCTCTTCCACAATCCTCCTTAAAAAAATGGCTTCAAGCATTATTTGATTGACAGGAAGCAAAGCAGATAACTGCAACGTACACCCAAAGCATCCTCAGTCATTTGTGTGCCAGAAAAAAAGCCAAATGTTCTTTTCCCCAAGCCTTGCAGCTTGCCAAAGTTCTGCAATTACACTGATCAAAAGATATAAAAAGTTAACACTTGAGAAGCCAGAGTGCATCTGCCTGTGGACTTCTAAGGGGCAGGTCAGGTCTCCTGCCCAGAAATAGTGACCACCCATTTCTGATGCTCAAAAAATTAATTTTTCACTGGAATGTACAACAAAGAACAAAGGTTTTCCACAGCTTACAGGAGTGGAAAACTATTAATTTCAGAATTATACATTTCCAAGGTATGAAGGGCTTAAAAACTCAATAGTCTAAAAAAGACAGGACAGCAGAACAGCCAAAGAGGAAACAGCAGAAAGCTGAGTTTAAGCCAGGCAGCAGAACCAGGACCGACTCCAGACACTTTTTATATAAGTGCTTGAAAATCTGTTAATTAAAATACATTAATTGTAATGCCCTATTTTAAGCTGAAAATCCTCAGCATCCCAGAAATTTGTTGAAAAGGACTTTGTAACACAGGGAAACTTCAAAGTCAGAATTCCTGCAAGACCTCAGTTATCCTTCTTTGACCAAGTGCCTCAATCATATTGAAGTCTTCTCCTTAAAGCAGTCTTGGTTGAAAAAGAATTCTCCAACCACTGCAGGTTTGCTTTCAAAGGTTTCTGCTTAAAAGTCACCCAGTACTCAAATTTAGCACCTCCATGAAAGTGGAAAATAAAAACTACTGCTACTGCATGGTTAGCCTCAAAAGAGAAAATAACACAGAAGTGAGGAAACCTGCAAAAAGAAAATGAAAGAGAGGAGCCAAAAGGGAAAAGAAAAAATTAGTGGTGGCATAAAAATTGTTGCATTCGTGAGAGTTTTGTAGGAAAGATATACAGGCTATCCCCAAAATGACTTTAAATAAATAAAAAGCTGCAATGGCTGAACAGCAAAGTGCAGAAAAGTATGAGAAGAAAAAAAGACAACCTTTAAAAATGGTGATTGCACCTGGATGAGGAAAAAGCAGAGAATGGCACAGACTCTAGCAAGAGAAATGCAAACCTACAGTGTGGTAACCAACAGGGATTTTTGAGGAGCACATGGCAGAAGTTTGCTAGTAAAGCCTTTTCCAAGGACAACAGGAGTAGGAAGCTTTCCAGAGAACCTGCAGAACCGATGATGCCAAGGTTTAAAACAAGCACTGAAAGCAGATGAAGGGAGAGCAGAAAAGCTGGATGAGGTCCAGACTCCACTGCTTGGTCAAAAGGAGCTATGGGAGCTCCTTGGCTGCCTTATGATGAGCAGGAGATGTGCAAAAAGAAATTAACGGGTCAGCAGAAAAGATTTACAGCAAATAGAGAGGGTAAGGACTTGCCTAGATTGACTCATGCCATCTTTAGCAGATACTAGCACATGCTGTTCAGACTGTTGATCTAATAATTTGAGAACATAACCCATTGCTTAGATCAGCTTTTGCAACAAAGGCAAAAAGGGGAGGTAAATGCGATGCAGCTCTTCAAACGACTCCCAGAGGCTTTAAGAAAACCGCAGACTGCTCAGTCTGATTTCTACTATCAGACAACTCAGTAAAAATTACAACATGGTGTAAGTATGAACATATATGAGGAGCCAATACAACTTTTCCTGAGTGTCTGAGCAGGGTGCCAGTCCCTTGGTTCCTTAAAATTAGCGTGCGGACAGTGCTGACCTTGCTGTATTTCAAGGAAGTTTTGGACGTGACCTCTTAATAAAGGTCTTAAAGCTTCACCCAGCTGTCACAGAGTAAAAGAAGGAATATCCTCTTCTGCAGGAAAACATAAAAAGGGCACAAGAATCCAGGGATTTGTTGTGGGATTCCTGCTGCCTGACATGCTCTGAAAAAGAAGGGGAAGGTGAGAGTGAAAGAACGCGGAAGAAAGTTTGGTGATCAGGTAGAACTTGGTGGATCTAAAAGCTGAAGAGGAGCAGCTGATATGTACTCTGTAACTCTGCCATAAAACTGGGTTTGGATTCAGTGCTGACGGATGCAAAATAATGCCCGAGGGGAAAGCTGACCTTACCAACAGACAGACAAGACCAATATGGCTATGCAGAAGCCACCATACAACAGGCTCTTGAATTACCAGCTTGGTGTTAAAAAGACAATATTATTAGGAGAAGAAGCAGAGAATGAAGAAGAACATCCTTCTGTGCTGCTGTAAAAACCCACTGTGGGTCCCTACCTTCAAACCCACACACAGCCCTGCTCCCCATGTTGCAAGGGGACTATAGCACAGCCTGAAGGGCACAGCAAAGGGGAGGTGAGGAGGCTGAGGGGCACCTGGCTCCTATCTGAGGGATCTGCTCCAGGACTCCTGGAAGGGAGCTTCAGCCTATTTCTGATATGCTCAGGACAGGCTGGAGAGAGGTGGTAGGTTTGGGCAGACAAAACAGATTAATAAGATAAGTAAGATAAGAAATGGTGTAGAAAGGTGAATATTTTTGGGTAATTTATCACTGCACCTTCTCACATGGCAAGCAGTAGACGTTAAACCAAACACAGAAAAGGATGAAGACTTCACTGCCATAGGCTGCTGGAGTCAAATGTCTAAGTTATGTGTACAACAAAAACTAGAAGAAGAGAACACCAGTGTGAGATGCTGAACTGCTACAAACTCCTATTCTGAGCTGCCCATAGACAGGAGCTGATGGAGTGAATGTGAGCCTGCTGAGCTCTCAGCCTTCCCAGGCATCATCACGGCCCCCGAATCCACAGGCTTGGGCTGTGTGGTGCTGATTAACATCACATTCATTAACCCAAAGAGGCCCCTTCTCGATGAGCGGGCCTGCCAGAGATGCGTGCATCAACAGCAGCGCCGAAAACATCAATTGTGGAAAGGACCCTTAGTTCTTATTTAGAAAAGAATGGATAAATTACCATTCTTAGAGAGTTTTTTCCACATAATTCTTGCAAAATCACTGTTAGACAACTAAAATCCTCCAGTAAAAAATGTGAAAAAACTAAAACATAAGCAAAACCAGTGAAAATAATTAAGTGACAGCAATTCCGATAGCTCGCACCTAGGACAAGATTAGAAAGTGGTAGAGTTTCCAAGGGTTTTAAATGATTAAACACCTAAGAGAAAAACCTAGTAGAGAAATGAGATAAAGGATCAGGTAAGAACTCACACAAACACAAATGCAACTTGAGTCTTGTGAGCAGCACAAGAATAAATGGCAGATAAACGTATAGGAACGGTTGTTCTGTATTTTACAGTACAATGCTGCACACTGATGCCTTTGCCCTCTCCTCTCATAGGGGAAACAAGAAAACACCCTTTGGAAACTCTGTTTTTTCTTTGTAGGACCAGCTGCAGCTCTCAGATCAAGTTACTGGGGTCTTTGTCATTACTGGACAAAATATCCAACCTTGGAAAATCAGTGCCATTGGGGGAAAACAATTTCATCTGAGATATACTGCACCGGATTTAAGACACACGCAACCCTTTGCCACAGAGGACAGGTAATTCTGTCAAATTAAATTAACATTGCCCACCCCATGAACAAGCAATAAAAAAGTGGTGAACAGTTTAAGTGGTTTTCTTTTTTTTTTTTTTAGCATGAAGATGTTGTCCTTTTAGGATGAACTTAACCCAAAGTTGTTTGAGAAAAGCAGCTAATGCCATACCTTCAAAAATGTGAATTTCCACACTTTTCCATCTTTCCCTACGAGAAGTTAGGTTTGCAGAAGAGAGATGGCCAGTTTCACATTCCAGATGTTCAACATTCATTCTAGAGCATGCATTTACCTGTGGTTTGTTACCAGAGTACCACAAATCCCATTTTCCTATGAAGTGAATTGCAATTAAAAGAGCAAAAGGCCTTAAAGGACTAAGATACCACGTGGATCACAGACAATTTCACCAGATTTGAGAGACCAACGCGACTACTGTGTCCTCAGCCTTATTGGGATCCTATAAACCCAGAATATTTGAGATTAATTTTTGGATCACTAAAGAAATACCTATGGCTGACTCATGCCCCCACTGATTCTGCCTTGCACTAAGTGCTGGAAACCCAAATGATCATCAGCATCAAACCAAACACCCTAAACCAGCATCAGCACACCGGATCTGCAACAAATGTCAACCTTCCCAGAGGAATAAAACAGGCATGTCTGGCCAACTCTAGTTTATGTAAGTACGTATTGCTTGGCATTGCAAATATCTCAAGCCTTGAATACTTCATTAGCTGGATCTCGTAGAAATGTTCCCATTATTTCACCCAGCACCAATATCAGCAACAATACCTATTGGCCTGTTTGAACAGATTTTATCCTGTTCTCAGCTTCACTGGGGCAGAAATCCAAGATTAATCCCAAATGAGCACAAGGGGGTTGAATCTCCCAGATGCCAGGACTTCTGGCCAGCAGGCTGTCCCTACTGCTTCATAAATATTCACATTTAGGAAACGATTTTTAACATCCTTCTTAATTATCAGGAATTGTTCCAGGTCCAGGTAGAGCAAGCTCATCAGAAGAGATTTTAAAATGGGATCAAGTGCTTCACTCTACCGAAACCGCGTCAAAATATATGTAGGCAACAGGATAATTCAGATAGCTGGGCAATGTATAATTATCTTCCCGAATCACACCGTTCTTCCAATATTTTCTGCATCTAATATCACCTGTTTGGTAGTAAGCTCTTGGATAGGCAAAGACCTACTGCAATGAAGTGCAAGGACATAATACAGGAGGTAAATGAGGTTTTTTTAGCATCAGCCTCCGCTAAACTACAGGCAGCATGAAACTGCTCCCTTGCTACCACCCAACTCTTCACGTAAATGTCTTGGAAGTCTTCTAAAGCTTAAGCAAAGCATTGCAACTTGATGACTCTCATTTAGGCTGCAATTCCACAATGGTTCCTCACATCTGTTGTGCTGACAGTCCCAAACCTGGGTGACCACCGGCGGTTCCACCACTCCTAAGCAATCACACCCACTTTTGCATCTGATTAGTATCGAGCTGCTTGCAGCTCTGTGTTCCACAGCTGTGAGTAGCTTTATTTAACCGGACTGTTATTGTAATCCATTTAGAAGATTGCTTGGACTGCAGATCATTTGGACATTCAAAATCCATTCTTACAGGGTTGCTCTTACCTAATCTCGATTAATCCTCTCCCAAGATTACAATTATCAATGGGAAGCAATAAAGTTAAGTATGTATCTATAAAACACATTTTCCTCAAAATACCTGGCCTTTACACTATATAAAGACTCATAAAGAATATACAGCAAGAAGAAGTGGAAACACAGTTCCTCTACAGCTATAACCATTAAAAGAGGGCTCCAACCTCTTGGCTGGAAAAGCCTCACCATTTTTGATGCAAGCCAACACACAAAGGGTTCATCATGCTTCTTTTCCTCCATTGCATTAATTTGACTTTATTTCCACCTACACCTGATTCATGAGACATATCAGAGGCATATTAAACTCTAAACTACAGTTTTTTAAAAGTAGACACAACCAAAACAAAGCAGCAAAGCTTTTAAATTACTTTTCAAACCCTCAAGTTTCACATAGGTGCTTTAGAACATGATTTTTGCTACTTCCGTGCATGCACACCTGCCAGCTGTTAGGGATTAACCCAATTAATGAGAATTTCCCTATTCCCATCTGAACCGACACCCATAAGCTGTCAGCTGAACTGCAGCCCATGCCAGCTGCTGCACCACAGCCTATTCCTCCCAAAGGGCACCAATACAGGGACAGAAGCATAAGGACTGGTGTTTAGGGAGCCCTGCTAACAGTGGTACACATGAAGCAAGGGAGAGGAAGCCTACAGCAGCCTTCTGCCTCTTGTAGGACAGTACTCCTCAATGCCACATGTCAGAGAAGGCACTGAAAGCACCAACTAGATCTAAAAAGAAAGACAATCCAGTTTTCATCAGACAGTCCAATCTCTTTTCTGTAGCCCAGCCCAAAGCCATGCCAGAATGAGGCTGGAAAATTTTTGGAAGCTTCAAGAGTTGATTTAGTTTTGGTCGTTTTCTGACACTGGAAAATAAAATGAGCTTTCTATAGAAAGCTCTAACGTGGAGTTTGCAGCCTCGACCTCCAAAATCAATGTGGAGCAGACATTACGGGGGTGAGCAGGCAGATGGGGACAGCTCACATATGCGTGGTCACAGCCACGCAGGGTAACACCAAAGCTCCATCTCTTGCCACGCTGTTGGGTCTTTGAACCTCCAGCCTGACAGGAGTTTCCTTCCCATCTCCCAGATTCCTGTGCTGGAAGAAGAAGTGGAGAACTGACCTGTGCAGGGGTCTTCACGTTACTCGTGATCTTACAGATCACCTCTTTTCTACGTTAAAGAGTGATAAGTTTCTTTGGGATGTTATTATATGGAAGCTGCTAGGTGCCTTCTTTACCCTTTTCACTCTTCTTCCAACCTTCTCCAGTTTGACTGGAGATTTTCCAAGATGGGGAACCAGAAGTGTACACACTTTTTAAGATATACGCAAGCCATGGATATATATATATACAGGGGTGTATAAAGACTGTTCATTCTCTCTTTTCTTTTAAATCTCTATTTCTCTCTCAATTTGGCTTTTTTTTTTTTTGAGAGACATCGGGCTGACATTTTCACAGCACAATACCTCACAAACTCAAGACCTCATTCCTAAACTTTAAGCAACAGCTAAGAGGCCATCAGCTCAGATAGAAAAATAGGATTGCCATTTTTTCTATGGAGCTTTCCATTCCTCTGCCTTCATTCCCCTTTTTAATACCCAGCCACACATCTTCCTAAGATGCTCACAACGCTCCTCACAACTCAAATTTTGATTAAAAAAACGGTATGAATAGTTTGGATTAACCATGGCAAGACCAGAGGAGGGCTGTGCACAGGTGACAAAGGCAGGAAACCTTTCTGCATCCTTCCCAGATGCTCCACAAGACATCTTCTGGCTTTACAGATCTGAGTCAAAGATCAAATCTGTCACTATTGTTCTAGTTGTCGTTTCTCTTTCACTGCTCTTTTAGAAACAGATTGGCCAAATGCTGTGATCACACAGATTATGAGCCAACGTCCCAGTGGCCAAAAAACCCTGGAGTATTACAGCATCCCTCAAAATACTAAAGGAGCCTGTTGAGCTGTTTGGATTGGGGCACTTCCATTTGAACCTGCCAAACGTTTCCTGGTGCCTATTTCTGTTAATGCACTTGTTCCAGGGGTTTTTGGATGGTTGTACTGTAAAAATGCCCAGTGTATATAATAAACTAATAATAGTAGCGATTTGGGAGTTTTTTCTGCTCTAATAATCTTCAGCAGTTATGCCATTGCTGGACTGTAATAGCTTAAAGCTGATGAGATGCAGAATTGTTTCTGCATTTATCAGCAAGACCACTGCTTGTAGCACAGAGCCAAAATCTCAAGTTCAAAAATAGCCTCTTTCAAAGAGCAGAGAACCAAATGAGACATCGACAATGTATGACTGCTGAGTGAAGGGCTATTTCTCCTGCTGAGATTTGTTTACAGGAATTTGTCATGCAATAGTGATACTTTAAAAAATATCTACTAGGTAACGTAACGTAACGTAACGTAACGTAACGTAACATAACGTAACATATACATATAAGAGAAACTACTGCAAACTCAAATATTATTTCACTAATATGATACTGTTTTAAATAATCCACATCATTGATACATTCAGCTTATTGAATCTGGGGAATAGAAAAAAGAACACAAGGTAATATGCAGCTGGGTAAATATCTGATGGGCCAGCCATATATTTTACAACGGGGTAATCACTACCCAAACACTGAGTGACAGAAAGTAAACACCTGCTGATTATTTCATATTAAACCTACAATATTACTTAATCATACATTTTATACTTCATGTATAATCTAACTGATACAAAGTTTTTCAATGTCTTTTATAACAATTCTACCACTTTTCAAAGCCAGAAATTTCACAGTGAAATCCTGACCCTGGTGAGGGGACGCTTATTTTATCAGAGAAACAGGATCTGGCCCACTGAGGCTGGATTCTACTTTGCTGGCTGACAGCCTTCCATATCACTGAACCTTTCACAGAAGAAGTTTCTACGTTTAAAGTAATTTTTCTACCTCATCCCTATGGAAGTAATTAACATCCACAGAAGGATTTGGGCGACAGAACGATGCCCTGGATGATGCTGAATGAAGCAAGAAGTGAAGATGGGCATCTCCTTCTCTGATCTTTCACGGCTAGATATTCATTTTGTGTCACCCCTATACCAAGGGTTCTGAACCTACCACTGGGCATATTTTTCTCTCTGTTGTTGGAAATTCAGGTGCCAGACAGAGAAAATGTCCATCAACAGCCTCATTTTATACTCTACTATATATTGCTATTGCCTTTCTGCTATGGTAAGACTCAGAAATAACATTGATTTCATTAACCAGAAACTACTCCAGTTTGTCAACAAGATAAAACACAACTATTAAAAGCAAAAATCTGCTAAAGGAACCAGAAAATTCTTGCCTATCTGTAAGAACAGAAGCTGCCAATTGTGCAATGTAAGATCATAATCAGAGCGTGAGAAAAACAGATGTCCTCAATTACTCTGAAGACACACACCACAGCTAAAAAACCTTTAATAGTGCCCTACTTTACGTTAGCTCAGCCCACTTTATCCGCCCTGAATAACCAAGAACAGCCTTCCTCTGTGTCTCAGGGTTGCTTTTGCTTTGGTTTTTAATTTATTTGTTACAAATAAGGTTAGTCCTGGGAAGCCCATGATACTCTTCTGTATTTACGACACAGAGATCAAACAACATCGGCACACGAGATGCTGGAGCTGTTGGCACACCCAACCGTTGCTCCATCACAGGTGCTATGACTTGCTAACCTGGTGCCAGGTGTTTCACTCAGGACAGTCTCTAGGCTGGGATTTGTGATGGAAGGCTATTTATTCCCATTCCAGTTATGCTCAGGTCCTATAACAGTTTCACATCATGTCATCTTTGGCTAAAAGAGGGTGTATTGCCTATGCCTACAAACTGGTGAAGAGCTTGCCTGAGCTTTAATGTTTTCTAAAACAAATTTCTATTTTGCTTTTCCTTGCAAATCCACAGGGAAAGACTGAAAACTGTATACTGAAGAATCTACTGTCTTAAATTGGCAGTACTTTATGATCCAGCAGTAAAAACACGATTATCAGATAGGCAAGGCAACCTTTTGGATAGTGATGGAGTGTGCGCCTGGGTTTCTGTCTCCCTGGGAGCCACAGCACATCCAGACAACTGAAAAATCCCAAATATGTGTCTGGGCTCTGTTTTTAGCAAAAGATATCAAGTTATCTTAAAAAATGGAACAAAACATACTAATTTAACATGCTGTTCAGTTTCATAGGTTGGACTAGTTCAGAAAGAAACAAGCTATTAACTAAAAAACATGTTGAAATTTTAAAATTCAGAAGTGCTATCCGTTTGTTAAGTATTTTCCTGGTGTTTGTGCATGAAAAGGTATTTCTAATTTAATAACCTGGATATTCCACTTTTGGCAAGCTTTGCTTGGAGTAGCTTTGGCTGGCTCTCCATGGGTCTATGCAGCAGCAACAAGGTAGTTAAATGGCACCAGTCATCACCTACCGATTGCCTTTCAGCATAAAACTAACACTTTCCTTAATGAGGGCAGAAAAATAATTTAACTAGCTGATCTCACATTATGGAAAGAAATAGTTCTCTGCTTGCATCATGTTAATTAAAAAAAAAGAAAAGAAATAGCATAGCTAAATATGAGCTCCAGAAACAGCGTGCAGTCCCAGTTTAGCCTCCGTTTTAAACTCATTTCCAGACAAAATTTAAGATCACAGTTCGAGCACCAGTTTAAGACTAAGAGTGCTGAAATCCACCAAAATCTCCTCATATGACAAGGGCCTTCAGAGGCAGAATTATTATCAATATACCTATTTGTGTCATGTTTCTGCCAGCTTCGGCTGCAATATCATGAAAGCCAGAAAGGGAAAAAAAAATTCATTGCTAAGTCATACAGCTGAACTTCTCTTTAATCAAAATGGATTCATTAGGCAGCCAAGTTTCAGCAGCACAGGTCACAACCTTGAGATGAAAAATCTGTTACAAGTTTAAAAGAAAGAACCCGTCCAGTATGCCAAGGACGTACCAACAGAGTGGGTTTTAGTTTTTATATCAGTGTAAAGAATGTCTAATTTCAATGTATGTTTTTGAGTGTTTGGTGGATCAATACATTTGTGTAACAAGTCAGCATCGGGACTGGAAGAGAAGAAGGAAAGCAAAGGAAAATAAGATCTGCTTGGATTTCAGTACAGCCATTAATTCCCTCCTTGGATAGAAAAACAGTAACCACAGTAATTTGTAGTTTGCTAAGAATATACAAATCTGTGTTAATTGTAATTTTAGTGTGAATTAGAGGGACCTCAGACACTGTCACAGGTTTCGTATTTGCATCATGTTCTCTGCCACCTGGTGCATTGTTTTGCCTAACTCATCACTGTCCCTAACCCAGCTGAATATGTATTTCCTCTTCAGCTGAAGAATTTTTCACTTGTTCCAAGATATTCTGAATATCATTAATGTCAATTTTTTATATTACAAATGAGCTAAACTAGGTAGAAATGTGCCTTTATTGCAGAAAATAATGGTGATAATAACATAAATTCATAAATACAAAGTACTAAGCAAGCATTCCCAGGACAAGATAAACTTTCTTTTTGACTATGCAGACTGAGAGCAAACTCGACCCAGAGATATATAATTCAGCCTAAGATGAAAAAGACTTTAAAACGCTGCATATAATTAACATGAAAAATGTGACCTAATGTAATACCATTCAGGGATGCCAAAGCTTTCATCAATATCATGAATGCTGTCACTTCTTAATCCTATTTCTTACACACTGATCATTGCTGCGTGTACATGAGAGTCTGAATTCCTGTATCATCTCTGTTTAAATACATTTTAATATTAATTACATCCACTGCTTAAAATTTTTAAAAGTGAGAAAGACTTAGCAGCAAAACTCCTATTACCAGCAGGGAGAGAAATTTGGACCCTTCAAAGGAAAATTCAGAAATATATTCCAAACAAGCACTAACTGCATCCTCTGAATATTTTAAGGAGTTAATTGAGCTTGAAACTCCGGCAGGGGGATTGGACTAGATGATCTTTCAAGGTCCCTTCCAATCTCTAACATTCTCTGACTCTGTGAAACCACTGTCTAAGCATCATGGACTCATGCCAGAGCCCAGGGAAGCCAGGCAGGGAGGCTCCCTCCTTGCATGCTAACCACTGGAGCCTGTCAGAGTCCACCAGCAAATTGCCACCTTCCAGAAATGCCCCTTACAGAAAAGTCATGCGGAGTTTATCGGGAAAGTCCACCTCTATCTCAGGAGCATCCTATCACACCTATGTGGAAGAGCCAGTGGAGGTCTCCAAAAAACAGATGGTGCCTCTGGATGCTGTGATACCCAAGCAGCATCCCTGTGCTAAAAAAATCTTTTTTGTTGCAAAAACCAAGATGAACATCACACTAAACTCTTAACAGAGTTCAAGATGCCAAAGGTACCACTCATTTTCTACTGTTTTGCTGCACGGAAGCACATGGGTCAGTGCTTTTCTCTCAAAAAGGGAGAAAAATGCTTTCCTGAAGCCAAAACAGTTACATTTCTCACTTCACATGTACTCCGACATGACTGAGAATGAATAAAGACACGTAAGGTACTTGAGAAAAGCCTCCCTTAGTCCTCATGAGTGATAAGCAGATCCAGGTGAAGCCTGCCCTGCTGCTCCTAGCTCAGATTTAAGGAAAGCTATAAAAAGCATCCCATTTCCACTACTTACAGCTTCCAGGAAACCTCTTGTAAATGCACAGCAATAAAAAAGAAGAAAATCTTCACACTTTTTACCGTACATCAGATGGGACATGAAGAGCTTTCACACCCTCCAAACCCTCTGCCAATGGCAGACTTTCACACAATACCAAGAAAAAAGAAATATATTTATTAATTCTTCTTCCCAGGCTCTTTTAGCCCCAAAAGCGCTCTCTCTACTGCACTGGATCCACCCAGAGTTAATACATCCTCTTTTCTAAGCTCTGTTATCACAGCCCCGAAATAGTTTCTCCTGCCTGCTATCAAAGCAATAAATGCCACCAAAATATACGAAATTCTGCTGAAGGATGGATCCACATCAGCATAACGGGCTTTTCTCAGTCCAGCACTGGGGATGCACACAGTTACACAACTCTTCAAGGACCCACAGCATCAATACTCGACTTCTAATGGGTTTGGGGTTTTTTTAGCTGTTTTTCATCTTCTTTTTTTTTTTTTTTCTGCTCTGAAGTTCAGCAAGAAAGTTCTCATAGAGATGGACAGGAGTCCAAAATGTGACTGCATCTGTTAATGATGGTGCATGGAGAAGCTCATTCACACCATACAAGTGTAAAGTTATAACCGATACGAAACACTTACCAGAAAGTTCCACAAACAAGGAAAATAGCTCAAAAAAACCCATATTGAGAGGCAATTTTGCCGATGAGAAAATGACTGATTTTGAACACAAACAGCACACAGCGCTCATGTTAAACAGATTAAGAAAGCCGGGCATTTGAAGACTTTTCCTGATGTCTAAAATTATCCTCTGGAATGCAGGGGCGGTTTTTTGTTTTTTGTTTTTTTTATGATCACTGCATGGATGCTCAGTTTAAAGAATCATACTGATGAATACACATTTTATTTACAGACTATTAGAAAATGTACTTCCAGGAACAGGAAAGCAACACAATTTTTTAAAATAAAATTCCATACTTCCACCAACAGCCCCTTCCCCAGAGACCACATATACATGAAAACTTCGGAGAATTGAGTGTTTCAAATGTTGCATTTCTCAAGTTGGCAAAAAAAAAACAACAACAACAAAAATTCAGTTAAGAACAGAAAGGTTAAAGGACAGAAGACTGAAATGAAGGAAAGGTTTGGCCCAAAACTTCAAGTCTCTCAAGGAGACAACTCAGCATCATCTCCAGAGTTCACCAGCCAGGTCTGGCCTGACAACATCTACCACTGCCAGTCCTGGAGGATTTTTAAACATCCTTTTTAGGTTTGCAAAGCTTGTACAGAAATCTTAAAATTTTTAGAGTTAACAATAAAAAATAAACTGTACAAGGGTGTATGTTTAGCACTGGCTGGGAGCCTTCTGGAGAATAAGATCTTGAGAAGATAGCTGTTTTCTTCTTTGTGTACTGTCTCTTGTCCTGAACGTCAAAAATTAGCCATATAAAATTGTACAGTAGGTAAATTGCTTCCTTCTTTAGGAAAGCATTTATTTAAAGTAATTTTTGCAGGAAAGTTTTTAACTTACACGCATTAAATAAACAACAAAAACCCTAAGAGACTTCTGGAGAACTGCCCAGTTGTGAATTGACACTTTGTTAGAGCCAAGCTGTAATAAATGCATACGTCAGCTCCTTCGCAGTCACTTCTCAGATGGTTAGAAAATCTTTTTAGAAAAAATTACTGATTAGCATAACTGGAAAATGTTATGAAAGATGGGGAGTTTGAGTTGTGACCCACCTATTTTTCTTTTAATATAAGGACTTATTCTCATTTTCCATTTTCCATAATTTTTACATGGATATAAACTGCCATTCATACAAATCCAAACAAGACTTTTAATGATGGATTCAGCACTAAAACTAGGAGCCCCCCTCCAAAAAAAAAATGAACTGGCATTTGCTTTCACCACCTATTCCCTCACAAAGCTGCTTTTGGAAACATTTTTGGCTGTACACCAGCTGTAGGACAGAGCCTTAAATTCATCAACCTAATTCACACCTTAGCTCTTTAATTATCATATTTATTCTCTACCCAACATTTTTTTAACCAGGCTATGCAAACAGGAGACAGGGAACAAAGTTTAGACATGCTGCCTAAGATACGTATTTTCCTTGGAACTTCTCCAAGTTCAAATTGTAAGTGAAGAATAACAAAATTTACATGAAGTTAATTTTTCAACGTTTCCTAGCAGCTCAGAAATCCCCCATGCTGGAAATGCCCATTGGGATGGCCGAGGTCTTGCCCAGAGTAAAATCCAGGCAAACCAAACCTGTGGCAGTGATGGCTTCTTGCGAGTGTTTGTGTTGCTCAACATCAGCCCTACTCCCTCAAATTCCATTTTAGGAGAGCACTGAAAAACTGCAATGGTCTTAATCTAAATCTTAGCAGCTCCTTCTGTCTATGAAGAGAACACCACCGCTTCACCACCATCTCAATTACGAAGCAGTCATGCCCAGGATGCACCAGTGGTACTGCTCAATGTCAGTGTCAAAGCACCATCTGCTCTAATGCTGGTTCTTGCTGGCGTTACTGGTCTCACTCTTATGTCATCTTCAAATTTCCATATTTTAATCAGTAGTTAAATGGCTTTCGAAAAAAAGCCAGAGGCAATCAGAAAGAATTCTACCTTTTGCAAACTAGGTCCTGTCGCATTTGGCACGTGCCGCTTCTTTTTTCCCTTACAGTAAGAGTTTACTGTCTCCATTCAACCTTTCAAGGTGTCTCCATTTTGTAATACAATATAAAGACATTCTGAATGTCAAGCAAAAATATTTTTAAAAAGCTATTTTTAGCTGTTGTCATATTCCAGCCAGTTACAAGCACAGCAAATGAACATAATTTTTACATAAGTTCAATTGTATTCAGTTGAGGCCAGAATGGCCACGACACTGTCAATAGTAGAAATCCATCTGTGCCAGCTAAACACATTCAGATTTTTAACTCCTCATTCTTGTACAGAAGGAAATGAGTCCTTCCTTGAAAACAAGCCATTTTAGTCAAGATATGGTGACACAAATAGGTTGTCTCTAAAGTACTCAACCGGAATTTATCTAGAACAAAAAAAAAAGGTAATTCCACTATTTCCCCTCCTAAACTACACACAATCACAGCTTTCTTCTTGCCAGAAAGAACATCAAGACCATCACAAATACCAATTAAAGCATTTCTTCTTCCCTAAGGGCTAACTCTAACATCAATAAAATTCCTCAAAAAAGAAACAAACTAAACCAAAACACTGTATTGGAAGAGATCGCAAGCAAGAAATAAATAAATAAAAGCTTCTGAAGCCTTAGTATTTCTTTTTCGCTATTATCTGGTAAGGAGACCCCAAGTAGTTTAACAGTGGCACCCAGTGCTAGAGCCGATGTGAACACTGCCTCTGTTTGCTGGAAGGGCACCCCGACTCAACAGCATCTAGTTGGCTGGCTCATTGACTTGCTTCTTCTGCAGAAAAAAGCTACAGCTTATACCATAAGAAAAAAGAAAATTGCGTCAACTCTGAATGCTGGGAAACCATCTCATCAGAGAGGAACTGAAAAGCCACCCCAACCTTATTGACAAAATACAGCGTCTTGACCAACCAAAGGGAACAACTTTAGGGGTTGCAGGAGCGAAGCTCAAATTTAACTGAGCACAGGTCCATGATTTAACAAAGCAGCAGCTTTTGGCACAGGTGTAGGGAACCTCTCCAGTCCCAAACCAGCCCTGCGCAGTTACGTCCCATCAAACCCTTCTCTGAATTGATCGAGGTCTACCTGAGAACCAGCTCTAGACCCAAGCCACCTGAGCCTCAGTGCTGCTGCACTAATCCATAATTATTTTTGTGTGTGTTGATTTTTTTGTGGGTTTGCTGGGCTGGGCTTTTTGTTCTGGTTTTTCTGGGGTCCGACTGCTATCAAACATAAATGTAAAATAAGTCTTACCCCAGCATTAGGTTTCTGGCTGCAATACCAGACATCGACTGTGTTCTGGGAAGGGAACAGCCACCTTCTTGGGGAAAATCTAGGTGATTCTTTTGTTTTGCTTTTTTCCTGAGGATAACTCAAAATGTTTTGCATTTGTTCTTATCCGAATCTATAAAAGTGAAAGCTGGCTTGAAGTGGAATCATTTATCAAAGTGGAAGCTGACTCATGTTCAACACTAATCTACATAAAAATAAACTTTGAACTTAACGTTTCTAAGAGGTTACAGCCTTTTATATATTTCAGAGGCATACTAAAATAACAAAAAATTGACAGCTGACATTGAGTATTCTTCTGCAATACAAGTAACATAAAACATGGAAATGACGGCTTCATCGCATTTCCTTGAAATATCACATGGGAAACCTGAGACAATGTCACAATGACCACTGATGGTTTTCCAAGAATTATTTCCACACAGAGAAGAAAAATATTTTTATCAATTACCTTCTGAAGTAAACATGGACAGAAAGGACAGAGGTCCACGCACTATTTCAGACAGATCTTCATCAGTATATAGACATACCACGTATGGACACCAATACTTGTCCTATACAGATATATATATTTACATATAGACTTATCTAGAAATCTAGGAATGCAACGTGTGTGTCTATATATACACTTTAAATATAAAAAATGTCTCTGTAAAGCTAGAGGCTCTGTTTTCTGGATTACTATTCACACAGCTAAGCAAGGCTGTCAATGTTTCCACAAGCAAATCAAAGCAAGACACAATGTTGATGGATGTGTAAGGAAAAGGGTTTTGATAGCCAATGTTGCAATGTCACATAGGAGTAACAACTGCCCTCAAACTGAAGGGCTGTCAAACATCAGCATGTCTCATCTCCTTTTCCTTTGCCAGGGAAAAGAAGCAAGATTAAAAAAAAAAAAAAAGTGGTTACACAGGCTGTGGATGATGAAGATGCTGCAAGTGGGACAATACATAAAAGTAAAAACTCTGTTTGTACAAATTTACCTGTTGGTTCTGTTGTCAGCAGTTGAATTATATCTTCCTGAGCTAATTATAATTCAGCCAAATATGCAAATCTTATTACAAGTACATAGGATGCAGACTCTGAGGCCATGTCACTACTTTGAGCTGGTATAGTATATGATGATCTAATCTGAAAATCAATCAAAAAATCACTAAATTACTGCAAGGTCTTAAATTTCTTATCCTTTTCCTGGAATGGTGTCTATTTTTGGATTGACATCAAACTCTGTCAATTGTGATCTAGCCTGAAATCCAAAAAGCCTACAGTATTTAACCCTAGAACAAGAAAAATATCCTGACAGTTGCTCCCACAGAAGTCCCTCACTTGCAAGGTTTGTACTGAGACCCCAAGGCTCAGCAAAGGCTGAATAGTCTCTCATGAACATTAACAACAAATACAACTAGAATGTCAGAGCAGAACTGTTTTGCCACTTCTAAAACTCTATTTTATTACTCATTGATCCAAGTTAAGCTTATTAATTCATGTATCCATCAAAAAAGCAAGGTAAAAATGATGTGTTGAATATTAGCAATTATTAGCTGGAGATGACAAGGTCTGAAAGTAATTGCAACCTGGATTTTAGCTAAAAACCATACAATTTGCATTTTTTGTCACTCCCTTTTTTTGGAAAGTATTTAATAACACACTTTATAGACATGCCACCGTCTAAGGGAGCGGTGGGATTGAAGAAGAAGACAGAGCTGTGGGGCTTCTTTAGTTTTCTTCTAGATTAATGCCAAGCTTACATGAGACCGCCTTCTCCCGCACTCCAAAAGCTACTCCTCAATAGCGGTCTGTATTCAAAACAGGGCTCCTCCCTACCGAATGACATTGATTATGAGTAGAAGCAATCATCAAACAGGTAAGCTTTGCTGAAAGCATTTAAATAAATTTTCAAAACCTGGATGAGTATTTTGGAATGCCTGTAAGAAAATGCTAAAATCCATCTAATTGACTCAGGCACCGAAATCCCATTTTCCAGTGCTCATTATAAAGGAAGCAGC
Source organism: Pterocles orientalis (assembly GCA_011057875.1). Lineage (NCBI taxonomy): Eukaryota > Metazoa > Chordata > Aves > Pterocliformes > Pteroclidae > Pterocles > Pterocles orientalis. The sequence goes on along the minus strand of WKFP01015052.1, from coordinate 437,562 downwards.
CAAAGTCCCATTGATTTTTTAAGTAGCGGTTTGGTTCCTAAATGTCTGGTGCTTCTGAAAATGGGAATGGAGCACTTCAGCCACTCCCATACCTTTAAGCATCTAATGCATAGTGCAGGCTGTACTATCACTTTTCCCTTCCTCAACAAAGGAAAAGGAATTCCAAACCATTGAAATTCATAGGAAAAAAACCATGGAACACGACGCTGCTTTTTAGAGACAACTCAGCTACAACCAGATGTATTGGTTTTGCGTGGCAAGCTTTTGGTAGTGGGGGGAGCTACAGGGGTGGCTTCTCAGAGAAGATGCCAGAAGCTTTCCCCATGTCCAACCAAGACAACGCCAGGCGGCTCTAAAATGGACCTATTGGCCACAGTGGTAGTGCCCCTGGGATAATGTATTTAAGAAGAGGGACAAGTTGCTGCGCAACAGCAAGTGCAGCTCGAGGAAGGAGTGAGAAAATGTGCGAGAAACAACTCAGCAGGCACCAAGGTCAGTGAAGAAGAAGGGGGAGGTGATGCTCTGAGCGCCAGAGCAGAGATTCCTCTGCTCATTTCTCATTACTCTACTCTGATTTGATTGGTAATAAATTAAACTAATTTCCCCAAGTTGAGTCTGTTTTGCCTGTGGCAGTAATTGCTGTGTGATCTCTCCCTGTCCTTACCTTGACCCATGAGCCTTTCCATGCATTTTCTCTCCCCTGCCCAGGTGAGAAGGAGAGTGACAGAGCAGCTTTGGTGGGACCTGGTGTCCAAACAGGGTCTACCCACTGCACCAGACCAGTTACTAAGGCTTCTGACACAGGTTTCTCCTCCAAAAACACCAGGACACCATCAGTTACTCTCCTATTATAATTTACCCCAAGGTGCCCATACTCAGATCCATCAGTAAAAGTCTAAGGTTGTTTCTGCATTTGATATGAGGTCTTGTTGAATTATGGAATACCGGAGACCCTGTAATCTCACCCTTTTGGACTCTCAGTGCGGTCTTCCTCTTTCCTCATGGGAAAGACCAAGTGAGGGGTTTTTCCACACCTCAAACCCACTAATTCCCTGACCTTACTGACTGCTCAAAAGAGAACTCCTTTCTCTCACTTTTCTGAGCAGCACATGGCAGACAGCATCTTTTCATTATTATCCAAATATCACGCGCTGTCATATTCAGAAAGTGCATACCTCCTTAATTCAGAAGGCAGCCTTTCCTTGGCTCAACCCTCCTGAAAAAACTGCATTCTTCTCCATCAATTTTCCAGGAATGTAAATTATCTCAGCAAGCCTTGGTAGTGTAATTAAGTCATAACATTGATTACATACTCAGCCTTCCAATAACTTGTTTATTCTGCATTACTAGTATACAAATATCCAAGATCATCAGTCACTGTTGAGCAGATTTTTGAGGTTATTCTTACTTCAAGGCAAAAAAAGAAGCACATCTGAAATAGCTTGAAAGTGAAAAAGAAATACGTCGGTCTGTACATATGCAGGAAGTGCTGACAACTATTATAAAGCAATCAACACTTCACTATTCATCAACCCCAAAACTTATCCTGTAGTTGTCTTCCTCACAGCTGAAGAAATTCTGAAATGATGGTCGAAAAGGTAAAACATTTTTACTAGAATATGTTCAAATTTATATTAATATATAATAATATAGTAATATTATAAATTATAATAATAACATTATAAATATTATTTGTTGGGCATGTGGACAGGATTCAGTCTGTGATTAACAATGCCAGCGCTCAGCTCTTTTCTAAAGACAAAGGTTCCAGGTCTAAGGAGGGAACCCCAAACTTCCCATTAGATACCCGTGCTTGATTCTCCGCTCTGTAGAATTTCCAACAGAGAAACCCAAGACAACCTGAGATTTAAAATTGCAAGTAATTTAGGCAAATAGTTAACTGATTGGAATGAGTTAATAATTAACAAACCTATTAGTATATTCAGAAAAATTTCCCATTTGCTGAGCTTAGTGTATCTTTACACTATAGTTCAAACTTTGAGAGCTCCTCTCTTCTTCCAAAACCATACATTTGTACTCCACTAAACTGCAGTAAGGTAACAACCATGACATTAATTTACACTCAGTACTGCTTTCTCTTTGCCCTGCCTTGACAAAAAGTCCCTAGGCGTGGGCACGAGGTCTCCCAGGAAGGAAAGGACCCGACATTGCTCCTGCCCAGCCACGGCACAAGTCTTTGTTGTTGATGCTACTGACAACGTTAATGGGGTCTCAATGATGCTGTCCACATGCTGCGACTAAAATTATAGAATCATAGAATGGTTTTGGTTGGAAAGGACCTTAAAGATCATCAAGTTCCAACCCCCCTGCCATGGGCAGGGACACCCTCCACTAGACCAGGTTGGTCAAAGCCTCATCCAGCCTGGCCTTGAACACTTCCAGGGATGGGGCATTCACAACTTTACTGGGCAACCTGTTCCAGTGTCTCACCACCCTCATAGCGGAAAATTTCTTCCTAATGTCTAGTCTAAATTTATCCTCTTTCAGCTTATACCCGTTACCCCTTGTTCTCCCACTACACTCCCTGATAAAGAGTGTCTCCCCATCTCTCCTGTAGGCCCCCTTATCTCTGCACCAAAATTATCTCTGCACCAAGGATGATGATTTTGCTTGTATTTATTGAAAAGTAATTAGCCATGTTTGCCCATCAAGCCACTATATTACTTCATTTTTACAGAGTTTCAATGAGCTTCCACTGAAATTGTTCTGGAAGAGCTGAGAGTTTTGTTTGTGTGGCATTGGATTAAGGCAGAGGCACTGAACAAAATAAATAATCTCTTTCCTTCTGGATGGAAGGACCCACTCTGGTCTTATGTAAAGTGTGATTTTTAATTACATTATTTCCTGATGTCTAGTATGTAATATGCACCAATTTTAATCCAGAGGATAGATACCTGACACTTCCAGCCTCAACAGAAAGTTTCCCACAGCTAAGAAGTACTGACTTCAAGTAACCTTAGACTTAATTGATGAAGCACTAAAGGCAATTCATGTTGACATTTCTGACCTATAGATCCATTTGTTTTCCTGCTTGAGTGTACTTTCACTGAAGAGACAGATCAGGTTAACAACAGACACCATGAGGATGCAGCACATCTAGGAAATCAAACGTACCAGCAGGATCTTCCAGTGGCAAAAAGAAAATAAAACCACCCATCTGTACCTACAAAGTGAGGGATTGCCAAAATACTGCACCGAGATCTACCTTCATTTAAACCAGAACAATGTTTCTATTCTCAAATGGAAGGTGTTAAAGATAATCAGGGTTCTCGTGTCTGAGTTAAGCTGTTCCAAAAATGATGCTTGCTATACTTGATTACACTACATTTTGGGTGGGTTTTTTTTTCAGTTTTAATATAGATTTGGGAACTGAGAAAATCATTAATCAGGGGAGAAGAAGGAGAGATGGGACACAAATAGTATTTTAGATTTCTGTATTTTATATTTTCAGGAATAGTATTTTAGATTTCATCTTCCACGACACAAGATCAAAGCAAGAATACTACAACTTATACAAAAAGCAACCAACTGGCAAAACGTGCCTTATTGGAGAATTAAAAGATTATAGACTGGAGAATGGCTAAAAGCATATCACAGACACTCTAGAGAACATGTGAGCTTAAGTTGGTGATCGGCACTACAACAAAAATACCTTATTCTAACTACAAATAATACTCTCCCTGGCTATCTACATAACCGCTTACTTTTCAGTCTTAAAATATGCATGATATCATGAGCTTTACTAATAATTGGTAAATTAATAAATGTATTTTCTCTCCATCCATATCCAGAGAAATTCTCATTTCACATGTATAGAAACAATTAAATGGTATGATATTTGCCAGGTGGTTCATCTGACTTTTCTTAATTTCACCAGTTTATCACTTTTTACAGCTCATACACTCTCTTTCAGGAGAGTTATTCTCAATTAACACTTGCTAAGTGAAGGGTAGATTCTCTATTAAAATGTCTGCTTTGGGGAATAAAAGAAGAAGAAAACCAAGAAACTTCCTTTGTTGCCAACAGGTGAGACAAACTGATGTATGTCTGAGCGACTGCAATTACGCCAGAAGGACACTTCTCGACAAGAGTACTTTAGGGACTAAATCCAGCGAAGGACTTCAGTTACCCTTTGGGATTCACTTTGCTCAAGTATTTGCCAGTGTTTGCAATACTAAGAGCTAGACTCCAGGCTAGATGTCCTCACGCTCAGCTGTTAAACTGGCAGAGACAGCAGGATTCCACAAGCATCACTCAGATGAACTAAATACATGTTGCAGCCATATACTGAAATGTTTATATGCTGTATAATATATACATATAAAAAATAAATGAACATAAATATATATATACAGATGTTGACATGTTGGCATTTTGACAAACTCCTCAAAGCAAAGCAGCTCAAGGTTTAGATTCTCCTCCGTGAACTGTGCTTTTCCTCATAAGGCAAACCAATCAATTTCAATAATCACCTTAATAGGGAATTTTCCTGATTTTATTAGCTGAAATGGGACTGCTAATCCAACTGCACCACAGACTCCTTTAAATCAGACTGCGTGCTCTGCCTATAGACTAAAATATCGTCATATACTGCACCCACTCACTCAAGCCAGCCTATTCGAACCTCAGAACCACCCACCCCATTCTGGCACCTTTTCTAGGTAAAAGGCAATCACAAAGATTGAAACAACAGCGGGCTCTGCCAAATCATAGCTTCTAAAGTTTTAAAGATTGTGAGCAGGTCCAGCCTTGTGCTTTGGAGTTAAAAGCAAATCCAGCCATGATACTACCTCCTGCTAGTGAAAAATGACTTTCTAGACAACCAAGAAATCCCTAACTTCTGGGACTGAGCAAAGCTACATTACCAGTAATTAAAAAAAAAAAAAAGAAAAAAAAAGAAAAATAAAAAGAAAAACAAAAAGCTATGTCTAACAAACTTTATGTCTTGTCTCTGAAATTGGTCCATAATGTATTGTCCTTGACTGCAAGCTATCTGAGGGATAATTTCTGACTATATAATATGCACAGTGCTTAATTCATATCTGTATCTCACATCATGTCAATAGAAGTAATTTATTATAAAATAAAAATGCCAAAATAATAATTAAAAATGACATAGATAGGACTCTTGTCTTCACTTTGAAAAAGAGATTTGTGTTTTAGAACCAACTAAATCAGGAAATACAGTGGCATTATTTTTTTGTTTTCCCCTATAAAAGCATTTGAAGACACAACCAAAACCAGCTCAATTAATTTTTATACCAAGTTAAATATTTTCTTTTTAATTCTGTATCACTCTTTTCCCTAGTTCTGTGTATGTATTTCAATTCTGTTTAAGATCTTTTTTAATTAATGCCTACAGAGTGTGCAAAATTGCTTCCCTCCTTCCTTTCTGATGACCCGATCGCTCTAATACCGAATGTCTCATTTGCCATGGCATAACAGAACAGGTCACCCTGAGCCACACAGTCCTGCAAGAGGAGCTCAACAATCCATCCATGCAAAATGTTCATGACTCACATCTTCCTGACTCAAGATAATACAGGATTTCCTCCCTCACTGTCCCCTTTCGTGACTTGTACAGATCACAAATAGATTTTTGAGCACACTTCTGTATCGTGAGTCCCAGGCCATCTATGAACACAAAAAATATCTGCTCATCACACCACATCTCATCTAAGAAATGTCCATCTCACATCTTGTGATGCTGCACTGACAGCACCAATCAAAAGGAATCCAAGCTAATCTGTTTCCATTCCTTCTGTGCTACCATCAAGTATCTCAATATTTTCTTATCCCTTTGCTTTTAGGACACATAGCAACTTGACATTTCTTAATCTGTGCCAGTTTTCCAGGTCAACAATTCAATTTCTCAAAGCTTTGGCTTAGTTGTCTGAGATTAGTGTTTCACTCACTGATCTTTCTCTGCATATCTTCTGAGTCCGTGGTTCCCAAAGTATTTTTAGAAAACCCACTATGCAAACAGCAGGCACCGAGTCACACTGAGACTTTCATGGGGCTCCTCTGATGGAAGTTGAATGCAGTTTGACACATCAAACCCACATCTCCTCCTGATGTGAAATAGAAAGCAATCAGATCTGTCTCATGGGTAGCAAAAGATCATAGAATCATAGAATCATAGAATGATTAGGGTTGGAAGGGACCTTAAAGATCATCAAGTTCCAACCCCCCTGCCATGGGCAGGGACACCCTCCACTAGACCAGGTTGCCCAAAGCCACATCCAGCCTGGCCTTGAACA
>WKFP01015052.1:402464-431261 GCA_011057875.1 Pterocles orientalis | reverse complement strand
CCCAACTCTCTCAGCCTGTCCTCATAGGGGAGGTTCTCCAGCCCTCTGATTAATTTTGTGGTTCTCCTCTGGACTCTCTCCAAAAGATGCATAATATTTAGGGCATAGAAGTTATTGGAGCGAAATTTCCCCACCCTGAGGCAATGCAGAGGACTTGGTCCCACTTAGGGTTTGATTTCACCACTCATCTCACACTGTGCCCATGTTCCCCTGCCCCTGGTGACCACCAAGGAACCCAAAACCTCATCTTTAGGGCAAATGCATTTGAGAAAAACACAATGAAGGTCCATTCTGCATTGTCCCTTTTAGGGACTTTTCTCAAAGAAGGCACAAACAAGCCATGAAAATATAACAGCCGAACACCAATGTACAGCAGCAAGAGTCCATCCATGGCCATCAGAAACTTTTTAGAGAGTTATTTGGACTTCAGGGATCTCTGGGGTCTCCTAGGGAGAGATACTGTTCAACATCTTCATGAACAACTTGGATGATGAGGCTGAAAACCCCCTCACTGACCTTGCTGATGACACCAACCTGGGTGGTGAGGTGGACACATCAGCAGGATGAGCCTCCTGACAGAGAGACCTGGATGGGCTGGAAGAGTGGGCTTGCAAGGACCCTATCAAGTTTAACAAAGCCAAGCGCAAAGTCCTGCACCAGAGACAACATAACGCGAGAGCCCAGGACAGGCTGAGATGGGTGTGGCTGGGGTACAGCCTTGCCGAGAGGGAGCAGGGGGGCCTGGTGGGCACCAAGCTGAGCACAAGTCACCAAGGCACTGCAGTGACAAAGGCAGGTGGGATCCTGGGCTGCATCAGCAGGAACACCAGTAGAGAGATACCTGATGTGATCATCCCACTCTACCGAGCACTTCTCAGGCCACCCCTGGAGCACCGTCACCAGTTCTGGTCACCTCAATGCAAGAAAGGCACAGACAGACTGGAGATGGTTCAAAGAAGGGCTGCAAAGACAATCAAAGGGCTGGAGAACCTGCCTTGTGGGGAAAGGCTGAAAGAGTTGCTTCTCTTGTCCCTGGAGAAGGCTCAGGGGGACGTCAAGGGTGGCTACAAAGATGACATAGGCTCTCTCTTCTCCAGGAGCCACATGGAGGAGACATGGGGCAACGGTACAAGTTGCACCAGGAGAGGCCTGTTGTGGTTTATGAAATCATGGGGACAGTTTTTCTAAACACCCGGTGGGCTGAGGCAGGAACAGGGAGGGTTTCACTCACCATTTAGGGTCACGGGCAAGAGACCAACAAGACTCAAAAAGAACAATAAACCAACCAAATTTATTAACTATTTACAACAAGAAGCAGGATATTGAAAAAGAGAAACCACATCTCACAAAAGGCACTTCTCCCCCGCCCCTCCCTTTTCCCCAAAGCCCAAAGGCTTTGTTCTGTACCTTCTCCCTCCTAGTGGCATATGGCAGGGGGAAAGTTGGGGGATGCAGTCAGTTTGAGCCACCTTTTCTCATAACTGTCTTTCCTCGCTGCCATGTGCGAGCCATGGCGGAGGCTGGGCTACAGCAGCTTGTTCGCAGAAGCTGAGCAGGCGGGGGGACGGCTGGATTGGCCGCCCCAGCCATGCCCTCCTCCACGGCCACGCCACACCAACCTCTTGTTCTGTGCTCCCCAACCTATTGTTCAGTGCTCCATCTTAAATGTGTTATTTGCAGAAGTGCCAATTGGCTCAGCTCTGGGGTGGGAGCATAGGAAAAAGCTACATGATAGTGCCCTTCTCCCACTCCCCCTGTTACCAAACGCTTGGGGGGTGGGGGTGGGGTGGCTCCGCCACCACTTTAACCCCTCCCTTGCTGCCAGACAAAACCCATAACAAGGCCTAAGCAAAATATTTTTTATAGTAAGAACAACAATTCACTGGAACAACCCCTCCAGGGATCCAGTGGGGCCACCCCAACAGCGGAGATTTTCAAGAGGTGACTGGACAGGGTGCGAAATACCCTCACCTGGGCTGCCTTTCCCACCAAAGCTTGGACCAGATGATCTTTTGAGGTCCCTTCAACCTGGTCTATTCTATTAGTCTACGATATGTCAACGCGCAGTTTTTACATACAAATTTGCTGCTTCTCAGCTGTATCTTACCTCCTTTTTTAAAAAATACAGACATTATCTCCCTGGGTTTATGATGAAATAAATTGTCCACTTTTTCCTGCAGAGTTCACCTCATGAGACTGGTGGGTCAGCTCGGCCTATTTTGGAGGGGAACAGTTGAGAACAACAGCACATTCAAAACCCAAACCCAAGCACAGTCACGGAATCCACAGACTTTGGGTCTTTTTGAGAAAAAGGTCAAGATCTGGAAGTTTAGTGTGAGAATTTAGGTTTACAATTCAGTTTTAGTTAAAAGTTGATTTTTTAAAATTAAAAGACATATTGATTGAAACAACAAGTTTTCTTAACAGAGCAAAACAAAACCCTGAGCGCTGGCTGGAAACATTATTCGTTACAGGCTACAGCCTGACACCTTTGCCTACTATTTGGCACCTCTCCCTAAAGATAAGTAGTTTAATTTTTATTATAAAGATATTAGTCCCATCAGCAAGGGGACTCTGTCCAATCTTTCTCAACAGAGCAGCTCTGATCATCACCCTATTGAACAAACATCAGATATAATCTGCTCTGCAATTTTAGATAGCTTCTTGCAAGAAAAATCACAGTGAAGGGTATTATTGGAGAACAGCACCACATAAGTAAAACTTAACTTTCCCTTTCTGGTCTTCAAAATATCTTTCATTACTCTGGTTTTCAGATAAGCATTTCTAAAGGATGACTCCAGCACAGACTGCTTTTCTTTAATGAATTCTCCTATTATTCTATGGTAATAACAAAGCTCTCCAAGTGTGTAAAAACTGTAGAAAAGAAGAGCTACTAAAAACAATCTGGCAATTCTCCAAGGTGTATGTACACACACACACGAAAAATCTCACAATTCATGCAAAATTTCAGCTCCTCCTCTTAGAATATTTGGGGGTACAGAAGATTAAAGCCAGGGGGGATGCTCAAAAGCTAGCTTATAGGGTTTCAAAAAATCAACAGTAGAACCTAACAAATGTTGTCTGAATAGAAGTTTTATACCAAACCAAGGTAACAAACTGAAATAGAGAGAATATCTTAAAGATACTGCTTTAGAGTCTTTTATAGGAAACTATTTCAGGAAATAATAGTATTGCGACATTCAATAGGAACATGAAGGATTTGCTGGCTTCTGAAAACAAGCCAGACGTGTTGCCGCTGAAATTACTGGATTCCCTTCCCCAGAGGTCTGATTTACTGTAACGTTGCTGAGACGCTCTGCTACTTCTTTCACCACTAAAGCAGCTCACCCTGTTGAGTTGAACACACGCAGTTCAGGCTGCAATAGTGACTGTTCCTATGCAGAGCGGACAAAACCAACCTCCTGGGCTTGGTGTGCCTGGAAGCAGGATTTGCTAATGGGAAATTGCCTGGGAATAGTTACGACAGCTCCTACTTTCAAACATACCAAGTTTATGATTTTAGCACAGGTTATCTTGCAGAAATCCCATTTTACATCGATAATTTACAAGTAATTACTCGGCTGAGGCTTTATGTAGTGCATTGTTTCATTACAACATTGATTGCTTTAAGACAAACTTGTGTTAATCAACTTTCATTATAGGCGTCTATCTGAAGGCTTTCCTTCCTTACGTGATGAGGGTAGCTCTAAGAAAACAAGAGAATGAGAACATACATTTTGACTCTATTTTTTCTGAGAGAAAACAGCCTGCATACTGATGTAAAAATGTCTATACACTGGGATTTCAAAAAATATGTATTTATACAGACAAACAGAAAAGTCTATTAAGAATCAACATAAGAAAACACAACCCAGGCTTATTCTATCATTTTAACAAATATCAAATGAAAGAAAACACACGTGCTAGAGAAGAATAAATGCACAATAGCGAGAATCAGCAAAGGAGATTTTCATTCTGCACGTTTTTCTGTGCAACCCCCAGGCCAATGTCGGCCCAAATGACTTCTGTTTGCCATCTGATCAGCCCCATTATCATCCTCTAAAAGACACCACTAGTGCTTATACTTGCAGAGCAGCAATGGGGGAAGCTGAGATATCACATTACTAATGCTCAGTTAGATGTAGAGGTAAAAAACTCAGAAGTGATCACCCTAATGCAACTGAAATGCAGAAGGCATATACTGTGTGCAACCTCCACCTTGGACTGAAATCCCTATCATGGCCTTTGCTTCTCAGCACAGGCTCTGCAGAGCCGAATCCCTCTGGACATGGCAGCACCAGGCAGTCCAGAGGTGGCTGGACCACTGACAGGTCTGAGACACTACAGTTTGGGAGTTACAGCAAAGGCATTAAAAAAGTATTAACTCTTTGGCAAGGCTGCAGTTATTTAGGCTTTACAAAGTTTCGGCACTAACCTAACTTGATTCATTAACGTTCTGCATTGAAAATAATAAATTTCTTAAGATTCAGGATTAGTCACAATCTTTCTTGTAAACTGTATAAATACATTAAGCCCTGAAAAGACTAGGGGCAAATACAATTTGGCTGCATTTGTACTAATAGTAATTTCAAACGGTTACTCTGTTGTCTTTGTTCTTAATTTTCAGTTTTCAGTCAAATAAGTGTCTTCCTATCCAAAAGTATTTAAATTAATATGGAATTCCTAGACCACAAGGGATGAAATAATCCGTTAAACCCCAAACAGAGTACACATATACTGATAGGCAGAAACACACATAACCTTTTCTAAGCAAAAAAAACCCCAAACCTCCCAAATCATTCTTAGTTTTTGCAGCAGCACTTTTGCCTGCCTGCTAACAACGTATTTAAAGATAGAAATAAATGTGCCTGGGGTTAGAAAGCAGAAGATGTCCTGTGCCATGGTCTGGCTCAAGCACAGGGGTGATGGAAGAAGGGGTGCAAAGGGATGAAAACCTGCCACGAGCTTGGTGCACGCCCCACGAGTGGGAAACCACGACAGGTAGTAAAAAGTCAACTTTCTTATTGACATTATCCCCTTTGGATAGCATTAATCCATTCTGCCTTCAAAAAAAGGCCTCCTCTGCAAACCTTCATCAATCAAGTCTTGGCTGTTGTTTAACTGTCTTTGCCTTCGATAGACAGGCTCCTGCAGCTCCGGGAACTCCCTTTGCAGAAGGACTGAGTTTGCAGAGGGTTGCTGGGGGTCAGCACCCCCAGTTCTGAAGGGGATTTCCCAGTTACGCCACCCTCCTGATGCTGGTGTTTGCATCTGGATACACACTCACTGCAAGCAGATATTTTTTCAGTTGAAAAGCTTAAAGGAAAACCTTTAACGCAACAAATTCTAAAGAAGAAACACTTTTGCTGGAGACAAAAGAAATTATAGAATTATGCCCATTCCTACACTGCTCACCTGTATCCTAACACCATCAATATACCGGGATATAAAATGCAAGATACTACCTTTGATGTTAATATGCTCAGAGCTCTCAGGGCATCTTTGCCTCGTATTTGGGGGAAAACGCTATGATGTGGGGACAAATAGCAGGACTCTGTGACAAACGTGCAAGCAGACACTCTCTCCTTGCTTCTGCACCCCATTATTGTGCCCCCCAAAATCCTTTCTGCTACAATAAACTGCCCTGGGTTGCTCTTCCCAGAAAAATTATTTCAAGAATCATTTAAATTCCACACTAGTGACAACTGGGCTCACTTCACTGTTATTATCAAGAAAATTTTGTCCTGGGCTTAGCACGGCTGGGCTGGGCTCAGGAAAGCTTTGACACCAATTTGAAGAGGCACATTTGGAGGCAGAGAAGGCTGGGTTAGGAAAGGGGATTTTTAAAATGATACCAAGAGCTGCAGAATCTGGATGGCAGAAGGAGATGTATTTGGGATTTAGCATAATTGCACGTGGTTTATAGAATCCTAGAATCACAGAATGGTTTGGTTTGGAAAGGACCTTCAAGATCTTAGAGTTCCAACCCCGCTGCCATGGGCAGGGACACCTTCTACTATCCCAGGTTGCTCAAAGCCTCATCCAGCCTGGCCTTGGCCACCTCCTATCTGCACCTTCTTCTGTCAGGAAAGGTTTCAAACCCTCAGCTGTTAATTTTTGAGCACTGAGATGGCTGTTTGGGGACTGCAAAGTCAACACCAACCCCAACCTGTCTACAACAGCAAGGCTAGAACAAGAATGAACTCAGTTTAAAACGATTAATTTACAGTTCTAGGACTTTAGTGTGGTCTGAATCTTTACCACAAGCCACCCAGGTGAAAAAAAGGACATCACAAAATGGGAGGTTTATCCCACTTGCTAACAACAGGGTAATTTAAGTCCTCTATAGGCAATCTTCTTCAACCAAATATATATAATATTTGAGGTTCCAGCTCAAATGAACAGAAAACAAAGTGTTACATATTACTGAGTCCCTAAAAAATACAAGGATTGCAAACAAAATCAGTCTAAAGCCTGGGACATGCGCAACTATTCCATATATTTGTTACACACAACCACAACACTGAGCATCTAGGAGTAGCTTGCTCATTGAGGAGACCTCAAAAAAACCTGCTCCCACCAGAGATTTCTGTATTCAGGAGACGATACAGTTGACAGAACTGGATTCAATCCTTCGAAATGGAAAAAAAAAAACCCAAAACCTAATAGAGCTGGCTGGCAAGCAGCTTCCCAGCTGAGTGCTCCCATTAATAAAAGCTGCCTTTGGGGTTCCAGTGATGCTCTGGTGTATCTAAAAGCTACGGACAAAGCACTTCCCTTTTACAGTCTCTCTTTCATAATTTAGGAGTTGTCAACAAGCTTTAAAGCCTCTTTGGGAGGCCAGGAGATTGATTAGCATGGGAATGACATGGCCAAATCCAATTTATTTGGCAGAGCCAGCTCTTCCAAAAAGAGAGAGAAGGGCAAGGGAAGAAAGTCATAGAGAAGACAACAGGAATTATTTTCTATAGGTACAATACGGGATTTGCCACTTTTTTTGTCACCAGAAGAGAGCTCTATAAGATTCTTATTACGTCACTGAAGAAAAACACAGCTATTTTACCATTACATCAGAAATAGGAGGTGCTTTCACTATTTCTAGGATAGTTAAGGAATCTTCCTTCGCTGGGGTTTCATTCACTCGAGGAATATGCAATATCACCATAATACCAGTGCGTTAGAGATGGGCAAGGCTTACTTTTATTTCTTCACAATAAATGTTAATATTTTAAAAAATAATGTAAAAATAAAGTTTAATTTTGAAATTTGCTCTGAAAATAGTTTGTACCATTAGAGACTGTTCAAATCTGCCTTAATTTTTAACTTGTATTATTTACGTTTTATAATTAATATATGAAACAAAATTTTTAAATAAAATATCCATTGTTAAAACAGCTGGAGGCCAAAGGGAACCCCTGACCCTTACTTAGTGATTTATTTACCTTTTTTTTTTAACCAAAACTAAATGCAATTAAAATCAACATCTTCCTGTACAGCAGCCTTGGCATAATACAGTTTTTAAAAACCCTGACAACCCTCTAATGAGCATTAAATGTCACTCTAACAGTTGATATAAAAGCCCCAGAGTAGATGGCATTGAATTATTAAATGTAATACGGGTTATTTTTCAAGCATGATGAATCCAGGATCACCAGGGGGTTGCAAGCAACTGCAACTGGAAATCTGACATCTGAAATGATTTTAAATAATTAATGGTACCTAGCAATACTGTACATTCAACTTCTTATATTGTTTACATTAAAATTAATCATTTTTGGGGGAAAAATGAACATCTGATGAAACCCCACCAGCAGATATGTTCCACATCGACAAGCATCTGTTTGCATCAGACTGGGAAGGGCCTTCAGTTTTCTAGAAAATTCATAGTAACAAATAACCACCACCTTCCAGACCGGGCGGGCGGAATTTACCACCTCCCTTCAATGGCAGGATGGGCGACCTTCTCGAAGGAAGCTCCCACATCACTCAGCTCTATTTAACTGCACATCTTCAATCAGGATTTCTGCTGAAATGTATTCTAAAGTTTTCTGGGCTTTTGAGCTAAGACTACTAGCATGAGCTACTACATCACTTTTTTTGTAAACTTGTCTTAATTCAAGGCACTATATTTGCTGTTCTTTGATTAGAGGGTGCAATCTTTGATGACAGAGATATGTCTTCTAGTGAAATTTTTTAAAATAGTAAAAAAGGTACATAATGAACAAAAACATTAAAGCCTGAGCTTAAAATTTCGTTTCTAATATTTGCATTAAAACTAGTAATTTCTGGTCAATAACAACATGATCTCATCTGCTCTGGCAGGGAACAAACCGCTTTATATACCTTTTATCCTAATCACCATGAATTCTGCATGGATTCATTTATTTTTCACTTTGTGGCCTGGGCACATTATTTGTTTCCAAGAACACCATCTCTTTTGTTTTCTCCAGATATGGAGGATGCAGGGTATTGCAGAGCTACACACACAGCTTCAGGCTTGGGCTTGAGTGAGAAATACACAGTTGTACTGGCAGAAAGGGAGAAACAGTTACATTTTGCTTGTCTCTTATTTAAATTCATGTCAACACATTCATATTAAATGCAGTTTGTTTGGTTTAAAACAGAAAGATGTCTTAAGCTCCAAGACATGGAGCTTTTAAAGAGTTGTAAAGTACCTTGGACATGCAGAATAGCAGCAAGTTTTGAGTATCTTTGCCTGAAGTGAATCCAACACAGCAGAAATCGCTTCTGTGATACTACTTACAAAGCTATCTGTTCAACATCTCGATGCATTGGTAAATTTGTGTGTAAATTTTTCATACTGCAAACAAAATTTACTATTTTCCATTTCCAGCCATTCAGAAGGAAGAACCCACCTGGAGAAGGCATTTCATTCAGACTGACCTTCTCCTTCTGTTTAGAAAGTTAAAACTTGCATACATTAAACAGCAACTACAGCTCAAGAAGCTTATACACACCATCAGCCTTGTGTCGATTTTTGGTACAGATCCACGATCCACAGCAGCAAAAGGTTAGCAATCCTCTCCTATGGAAAAACATTCCTTGGAGGGCTGACCTTTGCACAGGACACTGGAATTATCACAAAGCTCATCTTCTCATCTACAGGAAGAATGAACTCCAGCTCAGGACAAACCTCTCGCTACCCAAAAGAAAAGCATAAACCCAGTCCCATCCATCACATCCCTCCTTCTGCATCCTTCTTCTCCATCTCACTAAGTGGTTGTAAATCCTGATGTGCAGGCACAGCGTTTGCTTTCAGATCTGAATTTATGCGTGCTGAAGTGCTGCAAGACAATTACAAAACCAGGTAGACCATGTTGAGAGACTCACAGGGCACTTTTGTTACACTGCCCTTATGAAAAACCTGCTGCAGGTCAGTCCCCTCAAATCCACCGGCACTCCCAAAATGTCCTGGCTCTATCAAGAACCCAAAAAGAGGTATGGCCAAACTCTTCTAGGTGAGGAAATAAAACCTTTCTGGGTGGAAGAAAGTGCAGAAGGTCGCCAGAGAGGCTGTACTCCATCCTTAGAGGTTCCCAGGACCCAACTGGATGAAGCCCTGAGTAGCCTGGTCTGACCCCAGAGCTTTGAGGAGCTTGGATCAGAGACCTCCTGAGGTCCCTTCTGACCTGGATTATCCCATGGGCGATCATCTTTGCTGTTTCATTTGGATGGATTTTTTTTTTTTTTAATTCAAAACAAATCACAAGATTAGTGCCTGTTTAATCTGTAACATGGGAAGACTGTACTGGATGTGCAGGGAAAAGTCCACATGGTAGATGTGAAAGGTAAAGCAGTTCACGGGACCGGAGTGGGTTATGTACGTGCTAGGTAATGAGAGCCATCAACCCTTCTCCTTGGGCAGCCTCAAAGCTTTGGGACCTGAATCCTGGACTAAATTACCTGGGAAATCAGAGCACGCTCTGCAACACATTCCCCATATCCTCACTTTCAGGTCAGGAATGAAACCAACCTGCTCTCCAGAAGCAATGCTCCCAGAACAGTGGAGATGGCTCTATGCTGAGTTGCTCCAAGCAAAATTTCCAGAGAAAATGTGCCACATTCTTTAAAATGTACAGAACTAACACAGACTTAAAGACAACCTTGTGTTCGACACTACCAGAGCAACCCACCTACCCGTGCAAATCTCAATTCTGCAGTCCTGGTTGGCTCTAAGGCTCCCCGTGTCGCGCTTCAACATCTCTCCAAACAAGTAGAAATGCAACTTTCAGGTCTGCTGAGCGGCACGTTTTCTCAATACGTCGTCATCACAGAAACACCTGTGCTAAATAACTGTTTTTATTCAAACCCACAACATGGGTAATTTCTCATTACCCATCTGCGATTCCCTGCGGGCCAGGATGCGACCACTGCAGGGAAACAGCGCTGAGCTGGCTTTTCTTGCTGAAATCCTGCATCTTGAAGGCTTCAATTACATATCCAGGGCATTTATTCCAGACTTTGAACATCTACCCACCAAAAAAGCCATAAAGAGTCCCACAGGAACGTGTGACTATATTGTGTGGCTCTGTCCCTGTGAAAGAAGTTAATGAAGGACATAACAGCTATTAGGAGCATGAGGAAGGGAAGAGAAAATGAGAACTACGACTATGGGATGACTTGGTTACACATGTATTATGGTATATTATTATAATGCAAACACAGACTAGGGACAGTGCGTTTGTTGGTTGGGAGTTGGATGAAAATGACTCAATCTCACCAATTAAAACAAATTAGAGCAAAAAGTTGTAGTAAATGAACTTCCCCACCCAAGGAAATGTTCTTTAAGCCACCTGGAACCGGCCCAGTTGCAATTCAAAATCCACACATATTGGTAAAATATTTTACTGTCAAGAAAATGCAGCTGTATTTACACGGCAAAAACTGTTGTCTTGTAAACAGCTCCTACAGTTAGCTGGAGAGGAAATACTAAAAAAAGAAAGCCTAAAATAATTTCTACTATGCAGTAAATCTCTGAAACAGCCTCTGCAACCTGATTGCGATACAGCTGAAGATAACTTCACAGAGGCAAAAAAAACCACTATTCTGAGCCTATAATACATCCAGCTGCAAATAAAGAGAGCTCTGCTATTGCCATGTATAATTTATAGCAGAAAACACGATCTAAAAAACAGCACCTGAGAGGGAGAGGAGCTACAACGGAAGTGCTTCCTTGCATACCTCGCTCCTCCTTGCTCTGCAGAGCCAACATGAAATGTTTTGTTAACAGCAGGGCGGTAAATTCTGGTTTGGTTTTGGACAACTCAAACATGTTCATCCTGTCTCTGCTCTCCCTTGGTTCCCATCATCACTTTAATAAAGCATAACAATATCCCAAATTACCAGGAAATAAAATAAATAAAAGGAGAAAAGATGGGAGAGGTCAAGGCAATTAAGTTTAGCACTAATCATAAACACTAAGCTGTATGAGCACAGTGTTTTTAAACTGCACCCCGTAATTAAAGATATTAATTTAAAAATTGTTACATTGTGCTTCATTCCCCAGCTTCTCATACTTCGCTGTCGGTGAGGTCGAGAAGGGTATGGGACCAACTCATGGCATCTATTGCTATGTGCTGGGAGGGCACGGCACACCTCGCCCTCCCTGAATGCATCAAAAATAATCATGCCTCTAGTAAGAGATAGCAATAGCCTTCATGCTCAACACCCAAATTATGTTTATACACATTCTGGAAACGCACTGACATACCAAAGACCACACTATATACATCCCGCAGGCTCTCTCTTCGGGACTACCAAGGCTTGTACGGAATAATTATACTAGCTCCTTGTCCTCCTTGGAATCTCTCTTTAAAATGCTCCCTGCTGGGTAAAAACAGGGCTGGACTGGGTGAGACCCCTGTGTTTGTGCTGCAGAAAGCTGTTTTCATCCCTCTGCTGCTCCCAGTCATCTGTGCAGATCAAAAACACTCCCTTTTTCACTCCTGAATCGTGCCATTGGAGTTCTGGCTTTGCTGAGGATGGGAACCTGGCCAGGGGAGAACAGGGCAAGCAGAGATGGGGGCTCCGCAAATTAGTGCAAATCAGTAACATTAGCAACAATAATTCAGGGTTATGGGTTTTTAACCCAGGTGCTGTCTGGCAAACTCTCATTGGAGCTGGGGAAAGGGTGATTCCTTTTATTTTAATCTCTCTCCACTAATTAGGTGCCTTTATTCCAAAAGCATATTTTGCAGACACACACACTGACCTTAGGAAGGTAAATCAGGACTGAAATCTACTATAGGTTATTGGTATAAACGTGTAAAATTGGAGCATAAAGATGGATTTGCTTTGCTGTTATTTCCAAAAATTAAACTTTATGCAAACAAGCCCAAGCAGTGAAGCTAACACATCTACCACCCCAATCCTGCATCGGCCTCTCCTCCGAGCGGAAAATTTAATAAAACCATTGCAACTCCCCCAAAGTGCACTTGTCAAAAACAACTGCAGGCTCCGGGGGTTCGCCCCATTCTGCCAGAGATGAGAGAAGATTAAAGGTTTTTTGGTCTTTAACCAAAATTATCAGATTAGACCTAACCAATCTTTACCTCTTAATCCCCAGTAAAAACTCCAGGCAGCATATTTAAATTGCATGTAGGACTGTCAGGCATCTCGATTTGAGAAGCTACGAGTTTTTGAAAGACTTGTTAGGGGTTTTATTAATAAAGAAACTGCATTTACAGAAAATTTTGGCAATCAGAAAATCCTGGGTGTTGAAGGCATATGTTTAGACCTTCATTTTTTTTCTTATTTAGCCACTTACAGATGCAACCAAACTCCTCCTGTCTTGTCCAAGGGAAAAACGGTAAGGAGGAATGGGAAGCAATAAAGCCAGGCTCTTTGGGGATTATATCGCTCTTCTATGGTATTCTGATGAGAAAAAACAAAAACAAAAACAAAAAACAAAACAAACAACAAAGCAGAAAGGGTAGCCTGCCCATGGGAAAACACAGAGGGGATTCCCATCCTGTTCAGTCCGAATTTCCTCCCAGGCTCTCCCTTGGAGAGTCAGAGGCTCAACCCCACAATGCCAATGCACCACATCTGGTTTGAAGAAAAGGCTGAAAACTCCAAGATGAGCAAAGACACCTCCGCTAACCACTCAACGGGAAAAAAAATCCAGCCCCAGCCCTTGTCCAGTACCCTTCTTCTACTTCCCAGTGAACAGTGATGAAATATGACAGCCCGTTAAGCCGAAAGCCTGAGCATCCTTCCCTGCGTGCTACAGCAGCCTGAGTTGATCCGCTGTCCTGAAAATGAGAGTTGGCAGTGAGGGGGGGGGGGGCATGCAAGCATGATGAGAAAATCCCCATGCCAGGGATGCGGCAGGAGCATCGTATCGGGGAGTTAACCAAAAGCAATTGAAAAAGATAATTTATTCTGTCTTATTTATTTATTTGTCATGGGTTTCCCTGGACAACCTGGAAAAACCTGTCACATGCTGACACAAACACGGTTTTTCTGCAGCACTGAGAGCTTCCTTGGGATCTGATTTTTTCCTTTTTTTCATTCTGAACTAATGTATTATTTTCTTAACTTTTTTTTTTCAAGTACAGACAAGCTGTACTAGAACCTTGCACAAACGCAAGTAATTCCCCAAAGGAAAAAACATGGGTCTTTAAAATGCAGAATTTACCAGCCCGGTGTTTTACCCCTGACAAGTAACTCCTTGCAAATGTAGCATGGATTGGTGTCACTTCAAAAAAAGGAGATCTCAGCAAGTAGGAGGTCTTGCAGCTATGGTATGGAAAAAAGAGTCCTATCAAAATGTGTTGTCTCTTTTGAACAAAAAACACAGAGCTGACACACCTAATAACAGAAGTAGTTTTGAGAATATATTAATACTTTAACAACTTTCCATCCTCTGAAATAGCAACCAAATTATTTAGGCAGACAATATCTGAAGGATAATTTATACAGTCAGGAAAGTAGGCTGAAAAGTGGTGTGTTATCTATAAAGGCTCAAAAGGGGCCAAGACAACCACTTAGCAACCTAATAGTTATCAAAAAGCCAAATTTAATGTACAAATGACAATACAGAGATAAATGGGTTCATTCCTATGTGCACCAGCGCAATACTAACTACCTCCTATCATGTACTTATACACATTAAGTATTTCCTACACCAAAAAAAAAGCATGTTGCTTTTACAAGTTAGAGTAAAAAGCAAAAGTATCAGTTACGGAAAATAAAAATGCATTCTGTTGTTATGGCAACTAAACTTTTTAACAACATTAAGGAAACGATAGCTCATCAAAAGCTGCATCTTGTCACTATAGCAACAAAAATTTTCACACTAACTGCTTTTAAAGATTTTTCTCTTTTCCTTTGCATTTTCATAAACACTCCAATGCAATAATACACTCTTATTAAAAGGCTGGAATATTTTGCCTTTTTGCAAAACAAACAATGTTTGTAGTGACCTAACGAAGCAATTACTTTTGGTACTCACACATGCACTAGATCATTACCTGTGGATCGCAAGGAAAACGTTCTTGCACCAACTCCAGACCACTGCTGACAGACTTGTAACTCATCATGAGATTGACACTGCAAAGTTTGACACCGGGAGCAATATTTTTTACAGAGAACAATTAGTTATAATGAGTATTTTGCTTTACTAAATGCAGCCTTAATGCAAGATGCACCATACAATTCGTATAATACCATTAATTTTCATGCAGTGTTTAGAACCATCAGGTTTTACCAGATTTTAAGAACCAGGCAAGAAGTAAACATGAAATATTTTTAGGAGCCAGATGTAATGGATCAAGGGAAAAACCCTCTCCAGGTATTTGATAGATGTGTTGAGTTTTAACTACCGATGACAATGTTACTTCTCAGTCCCAATTAAATCTTAACATAGCATATTGCATAAATATAATTCAGTACCAGTGGCAGAAAACTTTATGCCAGCACATAACAGCAGTGTGTTGCATAGACTGAGAATATACTGCCCTTATTATGGCAAAATAAGGGCAGTGAATATATTTTGTTCACTTCTTTGTGTGCAGAAAATTTAGTCATTTTGTAAAAATACAGAACCCTAACAGAAAGTCTCCAAACCACTGAAATATTGCATTGTAAAGAATACAACAGAGCCCCAAAGTCCTATATATTCTGGTTTCAAAAACTGCAGTAAATAACCTTTCCTCACTTGGCAGCATAATCCCAAGAAGTAACAATTATTTTTTAATCCAAGATTATGGAATAATCATAAATACAAATAAACACGGCAGTCCAGCTGATGCAGACGGTTAAGAAAACTCAACAACAAGAGATTTATCACTGGACCCGGGTAGCCCATATGAATGACGCATTTACTGTCACACTGACTGCGAGCATGCTGTTAATGACGCCTGCTGAGGACCAGCCTCAACACTTCTAGTATCTTTGCTACATCACTTTCTCCTTCCCAAAAATTCAACTGTTGAACATGTATTAAAAGTTTATTCTTAACTAGAAAAGTTTCCAGCACACGGATGGATCTCGGCATCCTGCACGCTTTGTGGTACAGCATTTTCCTGTATGGATAGTTCTGAAATAAGGAAGGTTTTACACACAGTTTTTTCTTTTTTTTTTCCATATACTTTTTTTCTAATGAATTTTCATGTCTTCATTTCTTTCTAAGCATCACCATACTCCAGAAAACTGCCAGTGTGCCTGTCTGTATGTGAAAACAAGAAAAAAAAGCCATTTATCTTCATGGATTGATGGGTATTTTAAAAGTAGGAAGACTTTCTCTAGCTGCTTCAAATTTCAATTCTAGTTTTGGTCTCTTTCCCAAAGGAATCCCAGCCACACAGGTGCGCTGCCTGCCTCCGTCCCTCCCAAATACCCAGTGACATTCTGGCCAATTCTGCTCAGAAATGATGGAGTGGAATTAAACTATGCTCAAAAGCAATTAACAGCACAAGCCTTCTGCAACAGGTGACTGGGTTTGAAGAGCAGATTGCATGATATTGTGAGAACCAGAATATACCGCAAACACTATTAAAGACTGTGAAAGCCTCAAATATGAGAAAAACTTCAGTCTGAATATATTTTCCTAGACAAATGATTTCCTAGATATATGTTTTCCTACAACAATTGGGGGAATATCAGGCAGTGTATCTTCAGGCTTGCAAAAAAATCTCACATTAATATTAATTTTTGTGATGCTTTAACCAAAAGCCACTATGTTAGGTGGCAGCAAGGACAAAAGCCACGTGGACTTTGCTTCCCTTAAGTGAGAAACAAGAATATTCACATCAGGGAAAAGCTCCAGGATGGATATTAATCCTTACAGCCAACACAAAGCAAATGATATTTGGTTTTCTACCCTGTTTCCCTAGCAACTGTGTTGTGTCTTCTGAGCAATAAACTCAGGACTATGCGGTAAAACCTAACAAACAAAGCGCGGGCATCTGGACAGGGACACCCTGTCATTGCTGTTGCAGCTGATGATCTACATCTGATGAGTACTGCTACTGACACATTTCCTCCTTCTTTGTAAAACTGTACTAACAACTAACCCAACGAACAAACCCAACTGCTACTCACCTCGAGAAGCATTAACTAATCTGCTTTTACTGATTACAAGTGCTGGCAGTGTTCACTGGCCTTTAAAGGTTGGAGAAAACCCAGGAGGGCAGTACTGCCCTTCTCATGCCATACCGCTAAGGCAGCCCTTCCACCAATGCGACTCTGTAAGCTTAAACCCAAGAATTTCAAGAACTTCTTGACATGGAAACTTTACAAAATTTTAAGGGTATTTTCCAATATCCAAAATGTTCGTTTTCATATGTTTAACAGGTTTAGAGGTAAATATGTGTCTATTTTATTATTTGGGCATTTAATTTTTCCTTCACTCCTCCAAAATATAAATTTTACCGTGTATGAAGAAGGAGCCCAATCACACTAAAACCCTTTAATATATCTATTTTAAAGCAATAGAAAACTCTTGCATTTAGATCACCAAATGCTATGGCGGGAGGGAGACCCTTTCAGAGGCTTAGCAATAAGAGATTTTATTGTGATTCCACTACTGTTTAGTACACTCAGTTTTGGTTTGGGCCATCTCCTGGAAGATTCATGTCTTCTCAGCTCCCATAAAAAGCAGAGGTTATTCAAACACTTCAGGCACATCAGAAAATACTGAAAAGTACTGGGTAGAAGAGGAAAAACAAGGACCTTAATGTGCCGGAGTGAGACAACGTGGCTATACGTCCTTATCAGATTATAACACAACAGCCAAGTCCTGTTGAGAGTACCTGAAGACACAGCACTTCACACTGAATAAACTTAGAGTGGTTTACTGAAATGCTTGTAGAAACAGAGTCTAAACACTATGAGAAACGGGTGCGCTGTCATTTGCTATGAAATTAAAGGTTACCTATGGGTGAAAGATATAGTGCACAGGTGTGGCGGGTTGGCCCTTGGCTGGGGGCCAAACCACAACACCCACTCACACAGTCTCTGCCCCCACCCAATGATAGGGGAGAGAATTAAAGAGGTAAATGGCAAAGAGGACTCGTGGGTTGAGATAAGGACAATTTAATTACTAAACTACAATAATATTGTGAATAATACTATATACAAAGATGCAATGTGATACACAGTGATACTGCCCCTCCCCACCTGATGACCAAAGGCCCAGCCCACTCCCAGCCAATGACCCCGGAGGAGGGAGGGAATGGGTGATACACAATGATACTGCCCCCCCAAAAAGGCTCAGCCTGTTGCCAGCTAATGATCCCCAGAAACTGCACAGATGATTCCCCCAGAAAAGGGGGGGGAAGGGGGGGAGTGTGCCGCTCCTGGAGGCACTCACGGAACGGAGATAACAGCCCAAGCGTCCCAGCGTCCCAGCCCGAGACCTGACCGAAGCAGGGGAAAAAAAAAAAAAAGAAAAAAAAAGCAGCTAATGATCCCCCTGGAGAGGGAGAATGCCAAAACTCACGGAGCGGAGATAACGAATGTCCCGGGCCGAGAGCTAACATCGAGATGAATCTGGAGCCCAAGGGAAGCTAAAAGCCCGCTCTCCCGGAAGAGTCCTCACCTATATACTGGGTATGACGTGCATGGGATGGAATAATTGGTCAGTCTGCTTCTCAATCTTGACCTAAAAGCAAATCCCAAGCTAGAAGCCAGACTGTCTCTTCCCCCCCACCCCGCTCTGTCTATGGAGAGGAGAGAGGCTGAATGTATTTTGTCCTTGAGGACAAATAGCAATATCCTAGCAATAACTATAAACGTTCTTCTGTTATCAATTCTCTCCTGAGCAGGAATCCAAAACATAGCTTCTTGATAGCTATTTATGAAGAGAAGGGAGAACGAAAAAAAAAATTAACTCTCCTTTGCTTAACCCACGACAACAGGGTTTGCTGGGCTTTTTTAAAACTTATTAAAAAGAAAACAAACTCCACTATCTTACTTATAGATAGCCCCATGACCTTACTTAGAGGTAAAGACTAAAATGTATGCCTGATGGCATATATGACTGCGTTTTGTACAGAACTGTTTTCAGCAGATCCTAGTAAACTCAATAAGTAGAATTCACTCAGCCAGCTTAAAAACACAGCAACCCAAAGCATCCCTGGGTGCCCAACTGTCCCTGAGCTTATCCACAACCATTCTATCTGGTTACCTGAAGGAAGACCAAGATAAAAGTGTGTTGGAGTGTTGCATGGTTGCAAAACACACAGCCAGTTCCCCACTAGGAGGTTCACCTTACACAGAGGAAGTACTCATGAAGAACTTTTGACTTGATGGCTATGGAAAGGGTGAGACAATGTGGTGTGATTCCATAACAAAAGACAAACCCCTCCATCCTTACCTCTCTGACTCTGTAACAACTGACCAATCATTGAAGGAGGAGCATGTAGACCTTTCTCCTCCAAAATATTTTCTATAGTGATTTTGTACTGCCTAATATCTTGCAGACATTAAAATAACTGAATTAAAAAAACCCTAAACCTTCTGTTGCTCCTTTCATCACTGCTGCCATACAGTTTCCAGGGAAGCAGAGAGAATGACCCAGGCTTTAGCATTTATCAAGGACATGACTTCATGCTTAAAAACCAAAACAAACACAAAACCACCGGTTTTTTTTGTTCAAATAAAGATGTAGTGTATTTGAATAAAGCCCATGCTGTCCTTACATCGATTTACTAATACGCTTCCAAAGCGGACACATTTTCTAATGTATCAGAAGAGCAGAAAGATGATTGGAACAAGTTTAATTTGCTGTAATTTCAAGAAATCTAAATGAGATCAGCAGCTGCCTAAGCCCCAGCTTAACCTTAGTGACTCTGCTTGGTTACATGGTGAACCTACAATTTTCATCATTATGGAAACAGACACTGTAAATCCAGCTCAAAAGCACGGTCTAGACTTATCACAGATAATACTTGCAAGGGTGACCAGAATATGCCACAAAGAATGCCCAGAGCTCTCCATCTCCTCCAGTCTTCCCAGGGAACGGTATGAAATGTTCATTTTCGCAGAAGGAAAAAAACCTGAATGTCATTTGCTGCTGCAGATGAACACAAAATAATCAGTCTTGACACCGTTCCACAGTATTTGTATTGCTGCTTTCAGTTCCGATGACAAGTTAATCAATGCAATGGCAGGAAGTTGCCGTGATTATTTTCTGTTTTGCTGCACATCTCCTCAATGACTTATTGGCTTTTCAGCCATTCAAGGTTGAAGAACAAAGGCACAAATATTCCAGCAACTGCATGTATTATAATAGTTGATGGTATTTTTAATTACACAGAAGCAGCCAACGACGACGATCATTAAAAACAACATCCACTTATACCAGAAAGCGTGCTTAGCAAGCTGTTGCTCTGTAAAGGAATATGCTTGAAAGTTGATTTAAAATAGCGAATAGTAACAATTCTTCTGAATTCTCTGTATGATGCCGAGGCACTAAAAAGCTGCCTTTGCCTCCACTGTGTTTTGTTATTACAGATATTAAGCTGTCACAGGCATCACACTTGGAGAACAGGAAAATGATCAACTGCACAAACAAACATTAAGCCATTACAGAAACTGGAAGAAAATTCTAAGTCCTTCTAGTAAATTATAAATCTTGAGGAGTTTTGTGGAGACTTAAGGAATATTGATATGTACTTTTAGAATTAAAAAGAAAAAAGAAATCACATGTAGCAACTGGGTCCAAGAGGTCACATCCTGCATCTAAGCCACCAGGCTGGTATGGAGATGATCTTCACCTAAATAAATGAACTTTCTCTCCCAACGGTAAAGAAATTCTGGGAATACATGATAAAAAATAAAGACATCCTGGTCCTCTTTGCTGTTTTTGAAAAGAAGACTCTTCGTGCCTTGAAAAAAAAGAAATTCTGCTTCAAGCTACCCTATAGAAACATCTGTAATATTACCACCATGATC
Source organism: Pterocles orientalis (assembly GCA_011057875.1). Lineage (NCBI taxonomy): Eukaryota > Metazoa > Chordata > Aves > Pterocliformes > Pteroclidae > Pterocles > Pterocles orientalis. The sequence goes on along the minus strand of WKFP01015052.1, from coordinate 410,840 downwards.
ACTCCACATTCTAGGAACTGTCATCATAATTAAGAAGTATCGTGGTGCAGACCTTGGTCACCTTCCACTAAAGAGGGGCTGAATGCCACTCATATAGAGAAAAGCTGCACACAGTACTCTCATGATGCTAAGAGTTTATTACAGCAATAACTTTACCAGCACTGAAGATTTTGTGGCCAAAAAGTCCAAAGGCTGGGGGAAGAAAGGGCAATCCACTGGCCAGGCACACAGCAGGAAGGACACAGCCTGGCTTCTTCAGCTCATTAACAGCCCAGTTATCCAGCTCTTAAATTAGAACTGCGTAAAGTAAAACAGGTAAGTGATGGAATTATGAAAGTTTTCTGCATTTAACAATACAATCATGAATAGTACTAAAAATCATCAGAAAACTTGTAAACATAGAGGGATGTTAGAGCTAAAATACAACAAACAAATCACATATTTACCAATTCTGGAAAAAAAATTATTATCCTGGTCACTGTTTAGGAAGTACAGAACAAGAAGCAGACCTGCTACAGTAAATCAAAAAATAAACCCAAGAGGCTGCTGGTTCAATAAAGAGTATCTGAGCTACGCAAAATAAAAATAAAATTCTAGCAAGAAGCAGTTAAGAAGAGATTTGCAGACTCAGGAGATGTCCAAATCAAGAAAGAGATTGAGAAATGAGGTAAAATGAATCCAGAATACCATGGGATTGGTGAGACAAAACAAAAGTCAGCTCTTGTGCACCTTGCTAGAAGATCTGGAGACGGAAGACAAAGGGAAGCTGCAGAGGTGTTTTACCAGCCTGAGAGCAAAGGGATAGGGAAAGAACCGGAAATCTGGGAAAGAGGGGGACAGACATCTGTTAGGCATGACTACAGAAAATACTGAAAGATGGAAGATTGGTTTAATTGTTTTTTTGTGCTGAGACCAACATTTCAGAAATACCTGTGAAAAAACTAAATGTTGAGGAGCCCCAGGTTAACAAGAACACCAACAAAAGACCATTTAAAGAACCAGAAGGTGCACAAGTTCATGGGACCTGATGAGATACATCCACAGGTCCTGAAGGAACTGGCAGATGAAGTTGCCAAACCACTATCCATCATATTCAAGAAGTCGTGGCACTCTGGTGAACTTCACGCAGATTGGAAAAGGGGAAACATAGCCCCCATTTTTAAAAAAGGAAATAAGGAAGACCCGGGAAACTACAGGCCGGTCAGTCTCACCTCTGTGCCTGGCAAGATCATGGAGCAAATCCTCCTGGAATCTATGCTAAGGCACACGGAAAACAAGCAGGTGATTGATGACAACCAACACAGCTTTACCAAGGGAAAATCATGCCTGACAAACACAGTGGCCTTCTACAACAGGGCCACAGTGCTGGTGGATAAAGGAAGGGCAACTGACATCATCTACCTGGACTTGTGCAAAGCCTTTGACACTGTCCCACATGACATCCTTATCTCTAAGTTGGAGGGACATGGATTTGATGGAAGGATCACTTGCTGGACAAAGAGTTGGCTAGATGGCCGCACTCAGAGAGTTGTGGTCAATGGCTCAATGTCCAAGTGGAGACTGGTGACAAGTGGTGTTCCGCAGGGGTCAGTACTGGGACCAGTGTTGTTTAACATCTTTGTTGGAGACATGGACAGTGGGATGGAGTGCACCCTCAGCAAGTTTGCTGATGACACCAAGCTGTGTGGTGTGGTGGACACGCTGGAGGGAAGGGATGTCATCCAGAGGGACCTTGACAGGCTTGAGAGGTGGGCCAATGCAAACCTCATGAAATTTAGCAAGGCCAAGTGCAAGGTCCTGCACATGGGTCAAGGAAATCCCAAGCACAAATACAGGCTGGGCGGAGAATGGATGGAGAGCAGTCCTGAGGAGAAGGACTTGGGGGTATTGATGGATGAGAAGCTCAACGTGAGCTGGCAGTGTGTGCTTGCAGCCCGGAAAGCAAACCGTGTGCTGGGCTGCATCAAAAGAAGCATTAGCAGCAGGTCAAAGGAAGTGATTCTCCCCCTCTACTCTGCTCTCGTGAGACCCCACCTTGAGTACTGTGTTCAGATGTGGGGCCCCCAACATAAAAAAGACATGAACCTGCTGGAGAGAGTCCAGAGGAGAGCCACAAAATTGGTCAGAGGGCTGGAGCACCTCCCTTATGAGGACAGGCTGAAAGAGTTGGGGTTGTTCAGCCTGGAGAAGAGAAGGCTCCGAGGAGACTTAATAGCAGCCTTCCAGTACCTGAAGGGGGCCTACAGGAGAGATGGGGAGGCACTCTTTATCAGGGAGTGTAGTGAGAGGACAAGGGGCAATGGGTCTAAGCTGAAAGAGGGTAAATTTAGACTAGACAATAGGAAGAAATTTTTCACTGTGAGGGTGGTGAACCTGAACAGGTTGCCCAGTGAAGTTGTGAATGCCCCATCCCTGGAGGTGTTCAAGGTCAGGCTGGATGAGGCTTTGAGCAACCTGGTCTAGTGGAGGGTGTCCCTGCCCATGGCAAGGGGGTTGGACTCTTTAAGGTCCTTTCCAACCCAAACCATTCTGTGATTCTGTAATAAAAAATGTTGGCAATGCTCCTGCTAAACAAGAAAACTGTGTTAAACAAATGGGTTTGAAAATAAATTGCAAGGCATTAGATATTAAAAAAAAATTCTCAAATGAAGGAAGGAAGTAGTACAGCAGGACAGCTAAGACATAACTAGGGGGAAATTCTGCTTTGAACTGACCCCAAACCTAGTGACTACTTGAGAAATGAAAACATGAAACCGATACAGGTCCAAGAAAATTTTTGTTCACTCTATGTCATGATGTTTTACCATGAACTCTGAATAAAATCTCAATCATTTAGAAAAAGTCTTCAGTGTTTAAGAGAAATGTTCCCTGAAGATTACGGATCCCCAACCTCTCCTTAGTCCACATTCTGGTTTTTCTTTCAACACAGCAGAACCCAATGTGAAAATGAGGATGCCCCAGTACTGAAGATCACTTGGCAAAATGCTTTCCATTGCATTTTCTGCAAGCCAAAAATAAATTTCACATTCCAATCTCCATTTCAAAATATTTTTTCTTTGGACTTTGGATTCCACAAAAGGATTTTGCTGTAGACAGCACCCAGGACACAAAGCAGCTTTTGCAGGAGACAGAAGAGGATCAACTGCCGCTGACAAGCTGCACTGGAGAGATCTCATGTTCCAACAGTGCTGCCACTGTGATTTCTGAATGCACACTCTCCATTCATCTCCACCGACAGCCTGCCCTCAGTGGCTCATTTTTTTTAAGACATAATGGTGAGGAACACCGGGGCTTTACACACCCGCCTCTCCTGCACAGCCACGGCTTTTATTTCTACACCACCGTTTCCCTGTTCGTTATTTTTAAAGGATTAGCTGACAAGCACCTGGAAGAGATTTGGTTTTTGCTGGCTGTATCTGAAGAAAGATGAGAGGGAAGGGAGGAGTCTGTGCTGGCAGTAGGAGCAGTTATATGTCCCATATAAGCCATACTCCTTGCCTCAGCCCATCCTATCCTCCCCATCCCACAGTCTTCTTGCAGTTTGGGAAGGTGCACGCCTGCCCAGCACAGGTTGCCCAATGAACCTCTGCCTAAAATCCACGTATGACACTCTCTCTCCATCATTTTTGCACTTCAGAGAGTTAAACCACCACTACTGTGCTTCAATTCAAGGTTCTTCCTTGACATCATAAAAGAACATCCTTCATGGTTGGTATTTTGTAGATACATTTAGTAGGTACAAATGAAGCATTCCTGTTATTTCCCTGAACATACTACAAAATTGGTAAAATAAATGCATATTTCGGGGGCAACTTTGGAGGAGAGCTTACATATGCTCCTGCTGAAAACATCTCGGAGTTACAGGACAAACAGGCGCCTATCCATGCCAGTGCATTCACTTTAGGCAGGGGAAAGGATTTTTCCAGAATTTACTGTAACAGCAGATTTTCTTCTGGGAAACCTCATGCTGAGATTTTTGAACACATCAAAGGATCAGCTATTTAACCATTACACTGTCCCAAGTATCAAATAATTATTCTGGCTTATTGCTGACTTCACAACAAACATGAGTTGAGCGGGGTATTCATATCATTACTTTTGAACACAATTTTGGGACAGATGTGAACTAAAAAGGTACAGGGACCTCCAGATATATTGGTTCAAAACCAACACACGTATGTAAGAACATATAGCATATTCAGGCAGTCCCAAATCTTTCACCACGCCAGTGTGTACCAGTATGGTACAGACAGGTCTGCTGCTGCCTTGGTCTGTGTCCCAGAGAAGTCACTTTGTTCCTCTGATTTTCATTACTTTGATTGAAACAGAAATATTACCACATGTTAAGCACACAGGAGAGCTACAGGCACTATCAGAGGGGTAGTAATGCACCTGATGAAATAACAAAGCACCATGTAAATGAAAAACATAATTGATGCACTGCCAGAAAAACTTGCTAAAAGCAAGCACCTCAGAAAAAAAAAAATCTGAAACTTAAATTTGCCTCATGGTCCAAATCATTTAAAGCTCCACTTTACAACAAATATTGTCAAAGTATTTCTAAAACTATTCAAAAATACAGGAATCAATGTAAGACAGCATGTTCCCATCATTCTAGCCTTCAGAGTATTAGGATGTGTAGTCTCAAACAGCCCGATTTGCTCCTTGTCACTATTGGTACCAGTTTAGTGGATTGTGCAAATTTGGTCAGCTCCCTGATTCAAGCTCAACGAGCTTTGGTTACTACCAACTCTCCTGCACAATGATTATTCTCATAACTGTCAGCAGTCCCAAAAGACAGACGTGCATGGAGAACTATTCATGCTGAGGATGAGAGCTAAATTATTTTGGTACAACAGCAGGAGGAACAACACAGGCAGGTGTGTCATTGGGATGGACAGAGAGAGAATTCACCTCTCAAATTTCTTCTCTTGCACCATCACAAGCACCACATTCACACTATCGATTGCACACTGGTCCCACAGCACAGCCATAAAGGGCCCTTAAGCTTTGGCGTCAGTCCCTCCGAACTCAAACCGCTGCTCTCCCAGGCACAGGCTTCCTGCTGCATTCAAGTGTACTCGGCTGCTGGAAGGGATAAAAAGCAGCAGAGGCAAGTGACACAGAAGTGATGAAATGCCACTTTAAAGTAGTTCTTTGCAGAACCAAAGAGCGCCGAGAAGAAACAGGATAACACTAATAACCAGACTAAAATGCATTAATAATCACTACGACGACTTCAACAGCAACAGCACATTTTCTTGCTCAAACTCATCCTAACCGGCTTCTTGAAAGAAGCAACCCTTATCTATCGCTATTTCTGGCTAAACTCCATCAGAAGTTTCTATCCATTTCTATCAGTGTAAGCAGAGAAACCCAAAATAGATGTCCTCTTGAGTATCTGTAGCAGGCTGCGGACTACCACAGGAGCCCTGCCACTTAATTGCTCATCAGTCAATCCCCGCTCTAGCCAGAGCCACTTTTTAATAAATTGACATCATCCCATTTGCTCTCCCCGGCCCCTCAGACCGCAGCAGCATTCTGTGTCACTTGGAATGTAAAGGATGTCCTAATGCATAACCAGATAGTTCTGATGTCCCCTTGGCAGCGCTGTGTGTTTGTAAATGCCCCGTCACTCCAAGCAGGTTGACAGCGCTCATGCATTAAGTCAAGTGACTTGACAGATTATCTCATCTCTGCGTTGTCCTGCGGTGACAAACATTTCCTGCTGGTAATTTGTTTTCTCTATGAAAGTTCACACTAGAAAAGGAAAAACGCTGAAGTGATTTGTGCACAGTGTTTGAGCACTGTGTCCAACCAGGTTGGTTGCACAAAGCGGGGAAGGTTGATCAAAGCCCACCTGCAGCAACAAATGTATCTTACAATTCCTGACTGTAGGTCATATACACTGAGGTTTGGTGTATGGAGTTGGGGTTACTATTTCCTGCGTTACAATCAATTCATCTTTTGCTAAACTAAACTGAAAAAATGAATCTTGTAATTTCTTTATAGGTCTGTATTGTCTAAGTTTACATAAGTGGTCATTGCCTCTGCATCAAAATTATCTCAAAGGAGTGGGTTAGGGTGGATTTCTTTGCCATTTCAAACATTGTTCAAGACAATAAAGCGCTATAATTCACTGATAAATAAGCATATAAAATATCTCCATGTCTAGTTCATTTATAAACACGAGATGGGTGTTGCTTCTATAACTGTTCATGTGATCCCATCGGGGTTGGCACCCCCTGATCACAAATACCATGCTGCCAGTACAGGAGAACAACTGTGGCACAGTCCACTGCTGGAAAGGCCACCCCTGTCCCTAAGGCTTCCTCTAAGGGTCTTCCTCCAAGCAGCCCAAGTGCTTGGCCATCGTTCTGCTGCTTTCACTTGAAAATCCCACTTTCAAGTGCAGGGTTTAATCTGTGGATCTGGGAGAGGGGAAAAACCCCAAGGGAAAAAAATCAAAACATCAAAAATCAGGCAAGAAGGGTCTCTCTGCAAAGACTGCAAGGAGCAGGGTACTCTGAGATTCATCCATCAGATAAGCCAAGAGACATAAACTAAAACACTGCCACTGGCATCTGCAGTGGCTCTTACCCGGGATTTGAATTGCTTTAGGTGCACTGTAACGTAACCCTCTTCAGGATTAAGCCCACTTCACTCCTGAATGAGAGCTGCGACACAGAGCTCTATTGGTGTTTGAACTCAGGGTGAGGGTGAGGGGAAAGTAAAGCCAGAGTAGGAGCGCTCCAGCGCCGGACTTCAGAGAGAGGAGGGGCAAGACAACCTGGAAGTGATGGGGATGTGCACACTGATACATCAAGGTTCAAAATCTAAGTTTTAGCCCTTTCATATTACACCAATGCCAAAAAGTCCAGCAAGACAGCTCATGTACAGAGATTGCCCTTAAACTGTCCATTTGAAGAGGACTGACATTAGTTTTTATTAAAACATTGGGGCTGGAGGGAGAAAACTGATTTACAGTTGGACAACAGAAGCAATATTTCCACCAGCTCCCGTTCCCAACTTGCACAGGTGGGAAGAAATTGCATTGAAGTTATTACTTCTTTCACTCTTGTCCAAGTTGGTACTAAAATACACTTTCCAGGGCCAAAGCAGAGCGAGCTCCAGATGCTGGTGGAGGTCTGGCTGCAATGTGCTGTGCCTGTCCATGGATGCTGCCTCTTGAGGAAGAGACAGTGGGAGGAAGGATCCCACTGTTTAGCTACAGGCTATTGCAGAGATAACAGGAAAAACTTGTTCCTCGGTTATTTCACTTTTGCCCTAAAAAAAGACATATTTTCCCATGATTAAAAGGATTCGCTTACTTCTCTTTCCTTTAATCCCTGTTTTCTTCTCTGAAAAATAAAAGTACTGACCTGAAATGTAGCCCAGACTATGACACAGGATTTAGAGCAGCCAGAGCCATCTAGGGAAAGCAGGGATGGTACGGCTTGATAAGGCACTCAGAGAACCACTTTTATATTCAAAAACCATAAGGTTAAAAACCTGTGCTTTCCAAAAAGAGAAAAGAAAGAATATCAGGGCAAAACTGTGCCACAGGGAGAAAAAAAATGGACAGTCAAAAATGTACAGCAATATTACTGTAAATGTGTACTTACAATTCTAGCATTTATCTCAGATTGTTTTTATATTACACTCCACTACCAGTTAAGACATAAATATTCCAACGACAAGGTATTTAGAAGAAGAAACTATTCTTTTATCTGTTTCTACAATTAATATATTACCTATTTTCACAATTAATGGATAGACTAATATCCATAATATCCATTAGTCTATCGTATAACTGAGAGCTACAAAGCTGGACCATGTTATTTGTAATTCTATCACAAAAGGATCATGAATTTTCAAATATGCATTTGCATGTATTACACTTGTTTAGTAAATGAATCAGCAAATTTCACATGGCACTCAGTTAAAAAACTGCAGCCAGTTCTCAGAAATGGCGCATTTCACCAAATCCCTAGGAAATGCAAAAACAGCAAATATGAGCTGAAGTTTGGTAATACCACAGGAAAATTAAAAGTCCCACTGGCACATACTTCCTTCCCTATAAATGGCAAATAATCTTTAGTATTCCTGAGTTAATGTTATTTTATTGTTACCAGCTCTAAGAAGCAGGATAACTCTGAAATACTATTTTCCAGGAACAAAGATCACAGAATCACAGAATCACAGAATGTTAGGGATTGGAAGGGACCTCGAAAGATCATCTAGTCCAATCCCCCTGCCGGAGCAGGAACACCTAGATCAGATCACACAGGAACGCATCCAGGCGGGCTTTGAATGTCTCCAGAGAAGGAGACCCCACAACCTCTCTGGGCAGCCTGTTCCAATGCTCTGTCACCC
>WKFP01015052.1:362590-392875 GCA_011057875.1 Pterocles orientalis | reverse complement strand
ATGATACTGCCCCCCCCCCGAAAAGGCTCGGCCTGTTGCCAGATAATAATCCCCAGAAACTGCACAGATGATTCCCCACCAGAAAAGGGGGGGAAAGGGGGGAGGGGGGTGCACCGCTCCTGGAGATACTCACGGATCGGAGATAACAGCCCAAGCGTCCCAGCCCGAGAGCTGACCGAAGCAGGAAAAAAAAAACAGCTGATGATCCCCCGGGAGAGGGAGGATGCCAAAACTCACGGAACGGAGATAAACGAGTGTCCCGGGCCGAGAGCTAACGGCGTCCGTGGGGGGAGGGGGGGGAAAAGGCCTTGGGAGAGCAAACACAGGGCCCCAGAGCGAGATGAATCCAAAGCCAAAAAGGAAGTGAAAATCCAGCTCTCCCAGAAGAGTCCTCTCCTATATACTGGGTATGACATGCATGGGATGGAATAATTGGTCGGTCTGCTTCTCAATCTTGACCTAAAAGCAAATCCCAAGCTAGAAGCCAGACTGTCTCTCTATCTATAGAGAGGAGAGAGGCTGAATGTATCTCGTCCTTGAGAACAAATAGGAACATCCTAGCAATAACTATAAACTTTCTTCTTTTATCAATTCTCTCCTGAGCAGGAATCCAAAACATAGCTTCTTGCTAGCTATTTATGAAGAGAAGGGAAAAGGAAAAAAAATTAACTCTCCTCTGTGTCCTTTACCCACGACACCTGCATAAGAAAAGACCTTTCACTAGTGTAGTATGCCCATCAGAACTCCTACTTAGAATGTGAAATAGCTCAGTCCATCATGTAGAAAGGCTGCCGACCCGGCACTTTTTCCATTTAACAAATTCTCTGGTTTTGTTTTTTGTTTTGTTTATTTTCCCCTCAAAGGGTAACTCCTGGAGTTTGAGTTGAAATTTTAGAAGCATAAATCCAAAATATTCAATTTGCTCAGAATGACACTGAAATGCTTAAAAGCATACATCTTAGAAGCAAAAATAATCTCAGCTTTGGAATAACGAAGGTTGGCTTCCAGTTCCTTGTATCTTGGGAGCAACAGGCTGTTTGCCTGCATTTCCCAGAGGCTGCCACCAGAAAGCTCGATCTGGTGAAATCTGTGATGTGTAATAACACATATGGCTCCAAAGCGTTTCCCACCTCTGGGTGATTCCCCTCACCTTTAGTTGGGGATTCTCAAGTGCCTAAACACAGAGCGATGAGCGTTACCTCTGTCTGGCATGGGGCTTAGAAGGTTTCTGCCTTCCCTTTGCCAACCTGTTTTTGGAAGAACTTCACACTGCTGAGATCAATCAACCTCTCCACCTTTCTGGTGCTGCCATCCAAGGACTTCAAAAGCGATTTCCAGACTGATGCTGGGCAGGTAACACAGAGTCATGCATTCATGACTACCCACAACACCCACCACAGGCAAACTGGAGATGTCTTCCTTTCTCCATCTTGACCCTCTTTTTCAAACACTTAAACCACCAGCAACTTTTGTAATCTATTACCCCATATGATTAAAAAGGGAATAGTATGTTCAAAATATAAAATGTCCCTTCAAAACAGTGTGTTAAACAATTCAAGTCTCTTCCTACTTGAAAAACATTATTGTCACTTTCTTTTTGAAGGATGTTGTCCTCCAGCATTTGGAAACCACAACCTGACGTACCATGAAATGAACCAGGACAAACTTCCCAGCTGCCTCTACTCCTGGGTTCTGTAAGACACTCCCAAAACAAACCAAAAACAAAAGAGCAATTTAGGTCAAGGAGTCTTCCTCCCCCACTCCAAAATAACCCACTCATATTTCAGGTAACAGTGGACATCCACACACACAGTGGAGCCTCTACATCCCAATGTGTGTTGCCTTCCATTACGTGTAAAATGGGTGCAAAATACAAAAAAAAAGTCAACTACAGCCTTTCCCCATCCATGTTCATAAATAAAACCAGCTGAACTTGGAGGTTATGTTGCCATACGCTGTCTCCTCAGCCCACAGAATTAAAATATAGATTTAGTTTACCTTAATTTCATGTCTCATAGTTTATATAATCCATTATTTCTCATGCTCCTCATAAAACCAGACAAATCAGGTGTACAATAAATAATAAGTGAGAGGATTTCTGAAAGACTTTATATGTCAGTGCTTGGCACATGAAGCGACGGAGTGAAAACAGGAAAGTTTTCTGCAACACATTTAGAAAATGGACCTTTAATGAAAAATAAAAGATTCTACCACAGATTTTTAGCAACTTTATTCTTTTTTTTTATTGTGTTCCTGGTTTATCTTGAATTTCCTAAGCTGTGGATTTACTCCCCACTGTTCTTTCTGCAAAACTAATAACAACAGAATAATGTCACACAGTAGCAATAGAGCAGTGAGGAACAACAAGAGCAAAATTACTGAAATAAATCAAAAACAAGCCATCTGGTATTATAACACAAGTGTGCAAAGCAGTGGTTATAATTCAATAATCTTGGTAAGACAGGAAAAAAATAGAAAGCCAAGTTGCAAAACACCAAAACAGTAAATATGTTGGGGTTTGAAACAGTAAATGGGTATGGTTTGGGGGAGCACCAGCTTATTCCACACTCAGCTTATCACCTGGGGGGAGAAACGCCTGGACTTGTAATTCCCTCTTTCCTCCAGAAGACCTGATCTAAAAAAAAACCAAACCAAAACAGAATAACACCCCAAAGCTCCTGAGAACTGCAATGCAGTAAAACAGGAGGGAACTGAAGGGCAACCTGAAGATGGAGATGACAGTGAGTCAACAGCAGACTTTTCCATTCTAACTTGCTTTTATCTATTTATTCATCTTCAAATTGAAAAAGAATAATATTATTCTAGGAGTGCGAGGTCTCATACGGATATTGTCACCATTCCTACCACTGACAGAAAGGATACAGGCTTCCCTCCTGTCTGGTTTCCTTCGAGCAGAATTGATTTATCTCAGTCAAGAGGTAGTATTTGTCTGCACGCACCAACCTTGTGATATGTCTGTGGAAAATACAGATATTTCCCAGGCACATAGAAAACCGGAGGTTCCAAATACTGAAAGGCTTCCTGTCGAGATACAACCGCTGTCTTACCGGGTGAGAAAAAGGGTGTGATCTCACAGCAGCTTCACAGTTTGCTCACAGGCACTGGCCAAATATTTAATTAAATAACAGGGAAATATTTAATTAACAGACTCTGTTTCTAATTACGGCTGGAGATGATGCGAAGGCAGTCAATAGTCCATTAGAAGCCACCAAACTTCCTGCTGCAGAAGTGGTGAACCGATAGCCTGGGTGCCAAGGGAGAGCACAAGCACATCACCGACAATCCTTGGGTTTAGATCTGCTTTGGTGTCATGTCATATAAAAAATGAAATGAAATGAAATGAAATGAAATGAAATGAAATGAAATTGAAATGAAATGAAATGAAATGAAATGAAATGAAATGAAATGAAATGATAAAAACACATTAGTTGTGTGAACATGTGAATGAACTCTGGGGTCAACATTAAGCTGATTTGCTCTGTCCACTGAAGGTGGTCAAGGATGCAATATCACGTACCTGTGTCTGCCGCAGTGCCACACGTCTGAGCCCCTGCGTCACAGGCCACAGAGCATAACGTGCACAAGGCTCTTACAAAGAGGACATGACAATAAGGACTACATCGCTGAGGGTGTGAGGGTGGGAAAAAAATCACAGAAAGAAAATACCATCTTTAAACGCACCAAAAAAGATGCACGTTGCATTTGTGCTCCAGTAGGTAAGAATGTGAATGATTGCTGCACCCACGAACTCTGAGAAACACAAAAGCAGTCTGGAAAATCTCTCTTTCAACTAAAAAAATATAAGTTCTCATTAGTAATCATGCTAAAGTTTTGTTAGCCAATCCCACAAACACGTCAATGACCTAGCCACTTCAACTAAAACCCAATTTCATTAACTCTGTGATTTAAGCAGATGAAAAGACAGCTGCGTTTCTTTACTATCTTCCTTTTCCTCCTTCAAAAGCAAAAAATGTGTGTTGTTTAAGGACTGCAACTATAAAAACACCTATTTAATATGCTTAGTGAAAGCACCCAGTTTGTTTTTAAAGCCCTGTTAACCCTTCAACTCCTAATAAAGCCCATGAGATCCCTGCTCTTAAATCTCACAAACCATTCTGATATCCTAGGGATTTTGGCTGTTCTTTTATAAAAATGAATTAATACTGGAAAACTAAATTATACAAAGCTATTTGGAAACGTATTAAGAGAGTCGATATCCCTCTTCAATTATCAGACATGTAAGGAATTTCCTTGCAGAGCATGCTCACCTGTTTAACCTACATGCACCTCAATGCAAGGAAATAATTATCCACTTAACTCACTCATTTCTAATTAGCTTCAAAGAGGGCAATGAACTGTAACCAGGAGTTAGGAGGGGAGGCAAGGCCAGGAGAGGTGGATAAGATTAGCTGTGCAGGAGAAATGGTATGGGCTGGAGTAGGTATGTGAAGGAAACAATGCTGCAGGGCACGAAAGGAGGAACCACAGCAAGTGCGGCTGTTGGTACATGAGCAGATTTTGGGTTAGGTCTGGGCAAGGCCAACAGCAAGAGCCCCGCATGTCAGTCATCTCGGCCACTGCATGGAAAGATGTGATATGAGGAGAACTGCCACCTCCCTACCCAGTTATTTTGCCCACATCAAATTATAGTTTAGAGAAAGCTATTCAAATAGTGCTGCATCCTTGTAGGTTTGTTGGAAGTTGTCCAGCAAGCTCTTAGCAAAGGCAGAGATAAGAAAGCTCTCATTTCATACATTACAGTACGGCTACTGTTTGCAAATAAAATATATTTTCAATGGTGATCAATATGTTATGGAGGCTTCTTTATTTCTGTGAAATATTCTCCTTCAGGGCAGGAAATATCATACTTGGCATTCTCCATCTTGCCATCTTCCTTTAAAAAAAGAAAACAAAAACATTTGCTTGATGGGGAAAGTAGGCCCTTAAAATATGGGAATTCTGACAGTTCTGTTTAAAGAACAGTCTCATTTTTTCTGACTATCCTTCTACTCCACTCTTGTGAGCCTCTCCCTGCATTGCTGCATCCAGGTCTGGGGTCCTCAGCACAGGACAGACACAGACCTGTTGGAGTAGGGCCAGAGGAGGCCACAGCGATGGTCAGAGGCTGGAGCACCTCCTGTCCGAGAACAGGCTGAGAGAGTTGGGGTTGCTCAGCCTGGAGAAGAGAAGGCTTCGGGGAGATCTTCCAGCACGTTCCAGTGCTGAAAGGGGGCTACAGGAGATATGGGGGGGGGTGCTCTTGATCAGGGGGTGAAGGGATACGATGAGGTGTAACGGTTTTAAGCTGAAAGAGGGGAGAGTGAGATGAGATAACAGGAGGAAATGTTTTCCTGTGTGGGTGGTGAGGCAGTGGCCCAGGTTGCCCAGAGAAGCTGTGGATGCCCCATCCCTGGAGGGGTTCAAGGCCAGGCTGGATGAGGCTTTGGGCAACCTGGGCTAGTGGGAGGTGTCCCTGCCCATGGCAGGGTGGTGGAACTGGATGATCTTTAAGGTCCCTTCCAACCCAAACCCTTCTGTGATTCTATTATTTTCTAGGCTTCTGACATTAGAGCTCTCCCTTCATCTGGAAAAACCAGATTATTCCCATCCTGTCACAAACTCAGTATTTGGTGCTAGTCTGCTAATCCAGTCATCTCTCAAACACCCATTGCTCATATTCTTTTGCTGCCAGAGGAGGGCTGAGAAACCCAGAACTAGGAGACCTGGTCCTGCCCAGTGGTCCGAGCCTCCCCCATTCAGCTCACAGGAATTGGATAACAAATTCTTGGGAAAACGATAGCATACAGTAAATGTTCTAGAAATTCAAAAGCCATCTGGAAATAAATTAAGAATTTATCAGAATAAAATGTTCACTGTGGAGGCATTTGTAACAGCATCTGTAACGCCACTTGCATAAGCTCCTTTTTTGCTGTTAGCCTGGGTAATGTACAATTCACAAGTCGTACTGGCACCCCATTATCCAATTAAAATTACTCATTTCTAACAAAGAAATAATGTCAGAAAGGGAATTATTAGGTTAATGATTAATTCTGGCTACTCATATATGAAATAGTTTTGCAATTAATATGGGGAGGCTTGCATGTTTTAAGCTCCTCAGCATAATTACAACAAGCTGCATCACTGGGTCTTACGGTTCTCCTCTCTAATTAATTTGTTAATATAAGCACAAGACTAATCACCCCTAGATTCAATGCCAGAAGTAACAAGAGAGATTTTCTCCTTAAAAAAAACAAAAATGACAAAACAGTCAGGAATAGTTTGCTGACATCTTTTTCTACAGTCACCAAGAGGAATTTTTCCTCTTTCTTTGGCAGCAGACTGCCACCTACTTCCGTCACGCTACTGGAAAGAGTAACACATTGTATCTGATCAGTTAATTAAGTGGTTTGATTTAATAATAACGTAATAATTTTACTTAAGAACCATCCAGCAAACGATTTCCTAGGTGTTAACCTCTGGAAATTGCATTTTAAGATCAAGGCTGTACTCTTTTAATAAATTCAGTGTGAGATCCTTATGAATAGCTTGGAGGGAAAGGCGTTGATAATTTAGAACATCTGCAGACACGCTTCTCTGGTTTACTTCCCTTGTTCTTTTTTAACTCCTTATGTAAAGCCCCTTTCTCTTTCCTGGTGGTACTATTTTGCCCCCTTGGTCAGAACGCACTGTGATTCCCTCCTCCTTGAATGACACCATACCTTTGCTGTAAAGCACCAGGACCGCCCAAAAACGTCCCAGAGGCATGCAATAACATAAAAAGTTGTTTTCACAGCGCTTGCCAGCTCCTCATTTACTATTAATTTCCCCTCTCTAAGCACTCACCTCTTCTGCCTTGTATTTCACATCAGAAACACGTGAAAAGCATTGTCATGTAAAAGCTGCTCTATCCCTTTTTTCCTCCCCTAGATCTTAGCCTGTATAAAAAGTAGGGTGATTTCAATATCAAGAAGGCTGATGCCACATTCGTCACCATGTACGTCACCTAATCGAAGCAACCTGCCACCATGAAAGCAGTCCCCAACTCCAAACCTTCCCCTCTGCACAGACACGTTGGACATTTCCCGCAATGCATCTTATTTTGGCACAAGGGGAAAAAAAAACCCAGTCTTTTTGCAGTGCTGCTCAGCACACATTATCTTCATTTCTTTTTCCTCTAGTGATTGCTCTCAACAAAACACTCAGATGTGGATCAGGCTCATCAACCAAGCAATATTTTCCTTCCTTCATAAGCCAACCCAAGGGTATGGAAACACGCATTAGCAGGCTGGCTGCTCCCTGCAGCAATGCATTTCTGAGATGTGTTATACTACGGCTTTGACTACCCAACAAAAATCACATTGAAAATAATCCAGGATCTAATTAAATCAAGTCAAAGGCAGAACAGTGACAGTTTACAGACTCGAAGCTAATGAGAAAGAAGTTTTTACATTACAGAGAAAAAGATCCACTGTCCCAACTGCTCCTTATCCACACAGTCAAACTCGCAGGGATCTCAGGTGCAGAAACACATGGAATGAAAGCAAAGATATTTACAGCCGACTATTCACTGCAGAAGAGCGAGAGAAGCCACGGGGACATCATGTCATGAGCTGCCCCCTTCTTTTCTGATGTAGAAAGGGTTTGTGGGCTAAGGGAACTGGCATGTCAGACAGCTGAGGGTTTGACTCAACACCAGCCATCAGCTGAGAACAGGAGAGGCTGAGCTGAAGATACAGGATGTGTCACCAAAAAAGTTGCTGACTGACAGTTCTATTTAGAAAAATGTAACCTGATAGCAGCCAGGTACTGCTGGTATTTCTGACATCCATCATCTATCTCATGATCTGAAAGCCAGCTCGGTGATGTAAAGTAAAATTACTTTTTGCATTTGCTTTGCATTTCTGATCACAGCTGTCACACCCATGATGCATGAACACTGTTTTTTTTCAGAGAGGCAAACAATTAATTTTGTTACATCAGTTGAGAAGTTTGGAGATGGAGTTACAAAGCATTTAATGATCAAGGAAAATAGCAAATAATATAAATAGAGATGTCCTCCCATGCTCCATTACCCTTCTCACATGCTTTCTAATAAAATAGTCTCCAGACCTCCCCGCGAATTATGCCCATTTCCATTTGGAAAAGCACACATACTATATGGTAAGCAGTGACTGAAACAGACAGACAGGAAGAGGAGCTGCCTCCATGCCAGCACCGCTAAAAAAGCCTTTCCATCAAAAAGAGCAGGGGAGATGGGTTTTTCTCACGCTAATTCTTCCATCCCACAATTTCCATCATTCCTTTTCTTTGACATTATGGTCGTAATAGTATCACTTGGCAAAAGTGCAGGTAACAAAAAATACAGCCTGCGTATATTGAAGTTACATTGTTACAGGGCATCCAGCTTGCTCCCTTCAGCACTGTAAGAGAGCTGCAGAGATGCTCCATGGCAGATGGGACTGCTGGCGAGTGGGCAGGAGGAAGGGGCCAGTCCCCTGCCTGCTGGGACTGTCACCTGCTGCTCACACAGCAAAAGAGGGGAGAAAAGGCAGCACTTGTTGCTGCTGGATTCTAACATTGTCAGTGCCACAAATGAAATGTGATATGTAAGTTCAATGATAGAATTCAATTTCTCGGGAAATACTATTTCTCACAAGTAAATGAGAATTTGCAAACAATCTACAAATAAAAATATAACGTAAGCTTGCTATTTCCTGCTGCAAATCTTGATCTGTTAATATGTTAATATCTTGATTTATTAATATCGTCTTCAAAATAACTTCTAGGAGGACACAGAGGTAGTAAACCAGTGGTACATTCAGTTTGCTCTGCGTATTAGGAATTTTTTCTTTTGGAATTATTTCTTTACAGGAAAAAAGTGACGTTTCCTTTAAGGATAATATTCCTGTGGCAAAGTTGCCTTTCCATTTTAAAGCCTGTCTGTGATGTAAGGGATTGACTCAGCCACGCTGAGTCCATGGCATTTGAGTCAATGGCACCCGGGAGACATTTGCCCAAAAATGTATGTATCAGTTCTGCTACTGAACTGCTTTCATCTCTAAAATTCTTAATTTCTAAAAAATATTCATCTTCTAAGTATAGGAGATATCTTACCCACCTGCTTAATGGGAAATAAGAAATCAAAGACCCATCCCCACCACTGCCTTCCAACAGGAAGTAATACAATATTTTTCTAAAAATAAGCATAATGATTTAGAAGTCTTTCCCAAGAGTTTTTTCAGAATAGTGAACTTGTAACATCAAACTGAGCAAAGCTGAGGAATCCCCACACCGCAGTTTTTCTGTAAAAATCACCAGTTCCCTTTAGATGCCCCATGAAGCAGAACCCTCAACTTGAGGATCACGAGTAGTTTCCGTTCCCTGGAGTATTACACAAACATTTTGAATGAAAGCCCGTCTCAGGAGGACACACCTGCAATTTGAGGGCTGTGGAAGGGGCAAAGCAAGTTGGGAGTGGTTTTTGAAACTTGTAATAAGTTTTATGGGGCTTTCCACCCTCTCATCCATCTTCTTTGTAAGATAAAACACAAATTACTTCTGTTATTTGATATGTAAGATAGGAAAAGGAACACCTGTATCTGTATTTTGACTGCTTTAGACTTTGGCACTCATCGCAGCAGAAGGGATTATACAACATTTAATTTTCTATTATGTGACACTCTGCTATGATTTTCTGTGATAACATGCTAACTATTATAAATGAGATTTCTGAAGCCTCATAAGGGATTTGAACAGCCACCTGGTATGAAAGCTGAAATTATTTGCAAATATTCAGCTCATGACCTTAATAGTCATTCACAGTGCAATAGCTTTGCACAACACAACAAAACCAAAGTTGTGCTGCCCTAAAGCACACAAGGGCTGAGAGCTTTCCTTCTCTCTTGCCCTCTCCCCCACTTAGAAATAAAACCAGAGGTTAAAGCTGTTCATTAATTCACAGCACAGCCGTTCATTTATCAGCAGCTTCTAAGACACAGGAACATGTTAGAAATCCCTGTACCTGTTGTTACCTGTCTGCAGTGGAAGTAGTTTCGGTAATAGAAAGCCTCCTGACCAAAGGCTTAGTGCACTTCTGAAGCCCATTATTGCTGGAAACACTATTCTGGGGAATTCTCTTCTTGTTACAAAGATTTTTCTTTAACTTCCATCTCCCGTAGAAGTAGATTATACACTGTAATATATTACAGTAATGGTTGCTGTAAGAATCTCTCTGGAATTTGTTTTCATTATATGTAACAAAAAGAGTCTACAGATTTTCAGAAGTGAGAAAACCTCAATAACAAGATGAAAATTTGAAAGTCTTTTCCAAATGAAACTTTTATGGATTTGTTAGTTGTGTTCTGTTTTACAACCCCTGCATATACCTTCCAAGTTTTATTTGAACAGCTCTAAATACAATCGTATTTCTCAGCAATATAGTGATGGGACATCCAAAAACATTCCATAAATGCTTCATCTTTTCAAGCTGCCTACAGACACCAAACCAAAACCATCTGTGGTGGGTTGGCCCTTGGCTGGGGGCCAAACCACGCACACCCGCTCACACAGTCCCTGCCCCCACCCAATCATAGGGGAGAGAATTAAAGAGGTAAATGGCAAAGAGGACTCGTGGGTTGAGATAAGGACAATTTAATTACTAAACTACAATAATACTGGAAATAATACTATATACAAAGATGCAATGTGATACACAATAACTATAAACGTTCTTCTCTTATCAATTCTCTCCTGAGCAGGAATCCAAAACATAGCTTCTTGATAGCTATTTATGAAGAGAAGGGAAAAGGAAAAAAAAATTAACTCTCCTCTGCTTAACCCACGACACCATCCTATTTTAAAAGCATTCTCTTTCGCACGATTGGAACATTAGTGAGCAATATTTTCAATCTCATGTCAATGGAAGAGTATCCTCACACCTTTGATGGGAAGATCAAAGTTTCCAAAGACCACCATGGCTTGGACTGGCACAGATCACTGACATGAACGGGTTTCACCAGAGCATGAGCAGGATCTAGCCCAATGACTCGGTAAGTGGCTGATCCGCCACTGCAACACGAGCGTGCTCCAATGGTAGACCTTCAGTCCTGATACCTAGGACCATAACTTGGACAGAAACTCACTGGAACCAAGCGTGAGACTCAAACACTCACCAGTCTTTGGCTAAGAAAACTTGATAAGAGATGAAGCTGAAACCGCTGCAAAGACAAGGGGTTGAACATGAGGCAGTCGCTACAGAGAAACTCTTGGGTAGCCAGGGAGCGAAGAGCTGCAACGTTCAGATGGGGCACAAGGACAACATGAACTCCAAGCAAGAATTCTGCTCTACTACTTTTCTTTTTTATGGTAATGTTACTGTAAGGTCCTACTGGAGGTGCTTATTTGTGGCTGATAAATGGCATTTCCGTACCCTCCAGCATTTCCGTACCCTCCAGCAAGTGCACTGGGGACCACACAGGCAGTGGTGGACCCCCTGAGCCCACACGTCTCACTGCAAGAATTCACTGGGGAAATACGGATCTCAAAGATGTTTCAGAGCCTCACTTCTATTCAGGATCCGAGTTTTTTCTCTACTATGTACTAAAAAGGCACACACTTCAGGTCTGTCTCAAAAGTAACGTGCTCTTACCCTGCTTTCTCCTTAACTCTTTGGTCTCTTGGGAAGGAGCCGTGTTTTGTGACTACAGGTCACCATTCCTTCCTTCGCATACATGCACCTCTAACAGAAGGGCAGATAAAACTAATAATAAAAGCCACAAAAATTACATGCCAGCTAAATGGACTGAACTTTCCACCATGTGAAAAATCAGCTGCAGGCCTCCAGATGTTCTGGCAAATAAAGAATCTACTGAAATGAACTGTAAGAGATATTAGTGAATAAAGGCAGGCAAGCTGCTCTCAAACTCCAGGAGATCTGTTGTGTCAGGATCATGAACTCCCAAGTTGGCCTCATCTCAATGGTCTCATTTCATAGCTTATCTGTTATCAACACAAAATCATCAAAATTGCTCTGGGGTCTGAAAGTCAGGCTGGGTTCTTGCTCCATTGTGCATCATTGTCTGCAATCAACTGCATAGCAGTTATTCCAGCAGTTGCTAAAAATACCCAGTTTGTCATCCTAAAATGAATCACTTTAATAATGTTAAAAGATACCAAACAAAATGCTAAAAATTTAAGCAAGCCATCAAAGCAAGCACACAAGTTTGCACCTCTGCACAGAAGGCTGACCTGGTAAAATGCATGTTTCCAACTTTAACATACATGGAGAAAATTAATTATCCTATTTAATGGAATCATTCATATGACCATCATCTCTTTTTTTCAGGCTCACATCTTCATACTCTTAGCTTCTTTTCTCACAGCATGTACTTTCCTTTACTGCAAATACACAGCATAAGCACATGTACGAAATGGTAACCAATTGTGCTTGTACTTTAATATATTTTCTTTTAAATCAAGAACACTCGTTCTAGAATGAGAAAACAGTTTAGCCAATACATGTGCTCACCAAAGTCAAAATAGAAGGTGTTTTTCATTGATTTAATTTCATGGAATGGAATCAGATTGATTAAATTATTTAGGTTGGAAGGGGTCTCCAGTAATTCCTGGCCAAACCCCACCCCTCCACCCCCCTCAAGTAAGTCCCATAGCAAGTCCATGCTGCTCAGGGCTTTGCCCAGTCCAGTTTTTAGTATCTCCAAGGATGGAAATTCCACCAGCTCTCTGAGCCCTGTGCAAGCACAGTACCACTCTTTATCACATACACACGCACATAACACAGCCACTAGCAAGAAAAGATGAAAGGATAAAGACAGTCACACAAATCCAAACTATATTTTCTCTTCAAAAGTCCAAAAAGTTTCAGCGACCTCAAGTAAAAACCCATCACCACCTGAGTCAGCTAAACTACTGCAAAAGCTCTACAGCATAAGCAAGCAAAAATCTAGAAAGACTTAAAAAACTTCAAAAGGTGCAAAACATAGGGGGACATTTCATTTGCTTTCTATACAGTTTCTACTTTGGAATATTCTTCCTTGACCTTCTCTGATCCAGCTTTCCTACCTGACGTTGCCATTTGCCATTTCTAACTCTTCATTTCAAGCTCTCATCAGATACTACTCCATTCACCATGCATTCGGACCCTACATCAAAATAACTCTAACTGGGCAATTTTACACCAGATTTCAATGAGGGCTATACTTGAGCATATTTCCTGGTTAAAAAGTTATTATACACTAACATTTAATTAAAGAATAATTAGAATTTATTACTGATTATAAATTTGTGTAGTAATCCCCACCGAATACTGCTAAAGGTCAGTAAATCAGCATACTTATAAAATTATCTTATGCAAATTGTGGATTAACTAGTACGTGCAGTCACATAAACAAATCCTGGTCTCTATTCTGCTGATTTATTATATTTTAAATACATGGCACCCATGCAGTGTAATTGGTCATAGTATATTTTGCACCATGAAGACAAAAAATTTGCTTTTGTGGAGCTGTTTCAAGCAGCTATTCAAAACAAGAAAGTAATTAGTGAAAACAGCATTTAGTAACAAACTGAATGGAAAAAATGGTTCTAACCAAGTCTACTGTAAAATCTCCACCACACAATTTTATGCAAAACTCACAGATTACAGTTCCTTTCTCAGTATTTTAGTGCACTTCTATCACACATAAATATTCACGGACCAGTGTGTGTAAATAACAGTTTCAAGAACAGAATAAAATATTTCCATGAGAACTGAGTGTTGACTTTGTGATCAGGCAATTTGCAGACCACGGAAGTATCCATTTTATAAACACAGTGTTTTCAGATAGTTAGGAAAAGCAATTGAGCTTGGAAGAGAAAAAATTTAAAAAACACTGGGAAAAAGGTATGGTCTAACTTTATAGCCTGTATAAATTTATGTATATAGATACACATACACTGATATGCTTCAACAAAAAATGGAAGATCACTTAAAATGTAGGTCAAAATGTAATACCTGGGTGCATGCTTAGATTCCCTCTCTTGAATGTTGCATTACCAATAATTGCACATGCTCTGACCCAGTATAAGGCCAAGATAACTAGGAAAATGCAAAATGGGTGCTGGCAGAACATGATCTGTGATGGGATCTCCACGAGGGACCAACCACATGACCACAGGCAGAGGTTTAAGCACTTTATTTATGGTTTCAGTTTCTGCTTGCTAGAAAGCAGACTCTGTGCATAGGAAAATAAACGCGGGAATTCTAAAACATCACCGTCAGTGCCTTGTTTGCCAAGATATACAATCTATAAGATTTTATCAGCATTTTTCTATATTAGAGCATGTCAGGTTAAGAAGGCGAAAGTGTGCAAATTAATCCAGACTCTTCTTGGGGCAAAAAGGCTCAGTATCCCATCTCTCTGGGACAACTCTTCTATGCAAACCAGCCAGGGGGAGCTCGCTGGTGATGCACAGAGCTCTTTACCTTGTTTCCCCTCTCATTTCTCCCTCCCTGCGAAGCTGATATGGAAGGTGACGGCTGCCTCCCCCACCAGTTCAGGGTGGAGACAACACAGTGAGATGCTTGAAACACTAACGGGGCAAAGAATTCTTTCCACTGAGGAATATAATCTGGAATTGCATTGCATCACCTTCTGTTGTTACAATATTATTCCATTATTCCTACATCTACCTGGTTTAACCTTTGCTTGAACAGAACCTATGCAGAAACATATTCTTTGAATGTTAAGTCTTGACCCTGGTGAGCTGCAGAAGATCAGACAGCTGCCTGCCATCCCCAGCATCTCACACCAATATGATTTGACTTCAAAACCGGAGGAGGGGAAATATTCCCATGCCAGCAGGATGTATAAATCAGAGGAGGATGGGACCAGCTAAATCATATGTGTTGCAGGGAAAAATGCTTGCTGGTGTGAGCTAAACCCCGTGGCAAGTTTTGAGTCTCTTCCACACAGTAAATCTTACCAGATATTTGAAAATATTTTTTCACCCAACACACATCACTTCTGTTTACAACGTAAACTTTACACCGGCTTGGAAACTGTAGCAAAAAGAAACAGTAAGAAATATTGCTGCTTAAAACTGGATGCAAACCCAAAAGGTATTCTGCAATTATCCTTTACTCTGAGATGATTAATTGCATGCACACTGTGATCAGATTTTAATGCGAGACCAAACAGAACCTGACAAGCCCTTCCCAATGGATCTTCTACAGCTTCACTTGGAAATTGCACCTTTGTTATTCAGGGCACAAAACATTTCAGAAGTGGCCAGGATCAACTTCAGCAATGGATAAACGCAAGAAGAAAAGACAGATTGATTCTAAGCCATTTTACTCAGTGCCACTATTCAGAATTACAGTCTTGATATATCTATAGGATAAATTAATATATCCAACTGTGCTCTTGTGGAATCTTCGCTTTTCCTTTGAACACGCACGGATGTACAAATAATAGCACTGGTAAAAAGCTGCTGTCAGACTAGGATACTTCTGTTAAACCAGCTGCAGTGTATTCATGAGTATGGATGTCTTCTAGCCCTTTGTCTCCAAAAGACTGAATTTACAGCAGTGTTTCACATAATGTTTTTCCATACAGTGAGAAAAACTAATTACGACTTCACCGCAATTCATAATTGTCATAAAAATTAATGGACTTTGAGTAGGAGTGAACTTAGCCCACATTATTTATCACCTTAGTCTTTAAGCAGTTACAGTCTCTGCAGTGGTTAATAAAGGTTAATGCCTCTATTGCTGGAGGAATGGGATACGTAACTTCACCAATTTTTGATGGAAAATAGTTAGAGAAGCTGAGAAAGAACTCCACATCATAACAAAATTCATCCAGCAAAAGGTCTTCTAGACAGGCCATTTTCCTCAGAAGTTTTCAGCAGGGTTGGCTTTTCGTGTCATTAACCTTTATGTCCTAGATGCTGAACTCAAAATTTTAGAAAATGTTGAGTGAGGCAAGTGCTAACTCCAGCCCCAGCCTGAGCCCTCAGGATTTCTACGATGCTTTCAACAGACCGTGGAATCAACAACATGCAAAAAGAAGCTGGAACCACTGAATGGCATTAGGCAGCCGAAGTGAGTTTAGGGTATAATGTGACCAGCTCATCCTTCACCTCTTAAAACCCAATCAGAACTCTGGGATGAGGAATATTTCTCCCTCTTTACAAACCATTAAGCAAACCTCATGAAGACAGAGGTCCCAACAATGCAGGAGGCTCTGGAGAGCCAAGAAGCTGACGGGCAGCACCTCCTGAGCTTTCTCTGCAGGCAGAAAGCGGCTGCTGTTCCACTTCCTGTTGCCCTTGCTGGCATAGAAATGTACGCCCACGCTGGTCCCTCACCACCACCTACAACGTACCTTGGACATATTATGATGGGTATGTTGTCAGCCTCAAACCTAAGCAGCTTGCAGAGCACAATTAAGGTTTTATAAAGAACTAAATTCCATCTGAACCAGGTCTGTAGGTACAAATAGCATCTTTTAGTGGACTCAAGAGTGTTAACATATATAACTCATCACACTCCAGGCAATTTTTTTTCAGCCTTGACTTAGTGGTCAAGGTTTGCTGCTTTGTTTCAAGCCTGAAAGAAGAATTTTAAGACTGAAACATGCCTGTGGTCTCAGACACCCCTGGCTGTACCAACATTACTGATGCTGCATAGCCAAGCAACGGTTCGAATAGCCTTTATGCAGTTCTGCTGCATAAACTGATGTACGCGAGTACCTCTGGATTTTATAGTGTAAAGAACTTATTTCCTTTCCTCTATGAGGCATCTTCAGTGATCGGCAGGAACAGAGGGAGCAAACTATGGATGACACAAAAGCAGAGATAAGATTAAAAGACTAAGTAATGTTGGATCCTCCTCACCTCCAGACCTCACCTCTTTAGAGACCCATTGATGGGCCTTTTTTTTCCTTTCCTTCTCTTTTTAGATGGAGATGCAGCTCAGAAGTGTTTCCAACAGAGGACCTCACCTACAGCACTCCCAGGTTGGCAATAAAAATATAAGCTACTAATCTCTGCTCCTGTCCTAGTGCCAAAGCGCTGGGGACTCAAGAGTTGCAGAAGAGGACATTTCAGCAGAGCATTATTTGTGACCAACAGTGAGCTTCAAAAAAGCCTTGTGAAAATGCAGTGACCTGCCCTACTCTGCAGGTTGCTCCACTGGAAGTCACACTAAAGACAGACACCAGGTAAAGGCTACATATATGGATCTGTAAGATTTGTGTCCCTTCCTTTGAAAGTACAAATACAGCTGTTTTAAATTTAGCTCACATTCATCAGCACCAGAAAATGCTGTCTGCAAAAGGCTGTGTGTGGGAAGGCACATCTCCTCAAGCAGCCTGAAACATTTTGGTTTGGAAAGATTCACACTACGTCAAATTTTAATTTTAAACACACCGGAGAGCTGTAATACTCCATTGCAGTAAGAATTACAACAAGTAATTAAAAGACATTTGCGCTGTTCCACTTGAAACGTGACAGCTGAGATCAGACACACGATGAATTCAGAATCTGTGTGTTAATCGCCCATATAAATCCGTCGCAGTTAATTAACTAAGACTATAAGACAGAAAAAGACGCAATATGGAAGTATTTCTTTCCACGAGAGATCATTTCTTTACCAGGTTCTGCTCTTATGCTGCTCAAGGATAAACTGATACTAGAGGACAAAGCTCTTAACACTTTCCTTTTATCAGAACAAAAGCAAATAAGGACTATTTTTAAATGTGGTTTCATAACATTATTTTTCTTCTTTCAGAGCCCAGCATGTATAACAAACACATTGAGAAAAGATTTAATTTCCAAAATAAGTTGGAAAACTAAGATCGTTCCCTACAAAAAAAAATTCAATGCGTAGGAAACAGGTCACTGTCTTTCTGGCTGATCTCAGCCATAAACTTCTGCTACAGGAATTAAAAGTGCACATTTTTTGCATCTTTACCACCTCTAGTTTCTAGCCAGGAAGACACTTTTGGGCAGGACTTTCACACTCCTGGTGGATGTGCTTGGCTATTTCAAACACAATCCCTTTTCTCTGGAGAGGGAAGATCCAACTCTCACGCAGAGACACAGAGCAACTGGATGAAAACACCTTCTCATCTTAAAATCTGACCAACTTTGAAATGCAGTCTTGAAGACGGAAACATTTGACCCTACTCATTTCTACTGAGACAAGCTAGGATAACAGAAAATATGATAACAAAGACTTGCCAAACAAGGTGAATTTGTTAAATCTTTATCCAACCCTACAGAAACCGCAGAGCTGAGTTTAAAATGAAATCACACTCCATTCACAAGATCATTCTACACAAAGCTGCCAACTACTATGAATGGGAACGGTCTGCTTTAGCTTTTAGGGTAGTCTGGGAAAACCACCTAGCTTGTCAAATGCTCCGTTGTGCAACTGTCACCTGCAATGAGCTTTAGACACCAACGGCACAAGGTTGGAGGCGAATCCTGCCTGACGTCCACGATGCTGCGGTTCCTCTGGAAACTGAGGTTAATGCTAATGCACCATCTAAACCTGGGGCAACAGGCAAATCAAAAGTCATGCTCACGTACAGCAACACTTGTTTGTGCAGCTTTAAGTATAAATATGTTGCTATTTGTAGTCTGATTTACCAAAAACGCATCAGTAATTTTGGCTACTTTTGCTCTATTTCATTAACAAAAGATTTTTGGGAGAGAAGTAACTTATGAACCCTACCCAGTTACAGGTGTGATCTGGGCTGCCAGCATAGCAAAACCAATCTGTTTTCAAGACTTTTCTTTCAAGCCCAGCAGAATTCAGAAGGATTCTCGGCACACTAATTTTCATTCTAAAATACCTATAAATTTATTAATAGACATGAGTAAATATGGTCAAAAATTACTCAGGGTATAATCTTAAATCCCATTAAATTAAACTAAACCTTACAGTCTTGAATGGATTTGGGACTTTAATCTTCTAACTGATTTATGTACTCATCTCTGGTCCAGCGCTGAACCAGACTTGTAATTTTTACCCTTAAATTCAAGATTGTCCTTACCACCTTCACACTGCATATCACTACAGCAAGCCAAGGATATTCTGCAAACCTTTCAACCGTTTCACAGGCTTCAAAATGGAGAAAAAAAAAAAAAAAGCCACGGCCATCACAAAACCAGTTAAGTCTAGAGTATTACTGGGTGAAATACTGACACCACAGCACCACTGTGGTTTATAAATCAACATGATGTAGATACACCAAATGCGTGAATCCTGGAAACAAATACATTCACATAGGGCCAATTAGAGAAAAATACACTTTCACTGATGTCTTTACATGCTTCTGTTACGAGGCAGAAGGAACAAAGGGCACAGCAAAGCCTAGGAGTCTTCTGGTTTCTTGATAGCGTCACTTACTGCAGCTGATTACTGCTGAAGCCTTTTATTTGCCCATAACCAAGGGGAGATTATTGTCTCAATGAAGCAGGAGTTGAATACGAGCTGCTGAATGCAACCATCATCAGCTTCCTCTACTTGGAAGTGAAAGAAGGAGTATTTCTTTTAAACCACAAAAAAAAGTCTCCAGTAGCAACAGCCAAAACTAGATGAGCTTGTTTCCCTCTGCTTCGTAATGCTCAGATATTAGTGAGTCTTTTTAGATATTACGATGTTTGTCAAGTAACAATTGAAAATGCAACGAGGCTTAAGCAAATATCATAAACCTTTTGTAATTAATTTGAAGCAGTCAAATATTTGCAGAGTGTAGAATGGCAGCAAAAAAAAATCCAAACCAAGCTTGAAGTATATTATTGGATCCTCTGAAGATTCAAAATACTTCATTTTAAAAATGGATTTTAAAAACCTCAGTTTAATGGGTTGTATACATTTCTTCATAGTGAATATATGGAAGTGCCAACACTATAGGACAGGTATAACTACCTCATTACAATCTTATGGGATTACAGATTATTGCTGGTAAAATTTGTTAACACTTCACTGTCCACAGCTTCCAAGGGAAGTTAATGGCTGAATAAAAACCCCTTCTCTTAGTAAATTAGGACGGCAATAGCTAATGAAAGATTTAAAATTGTCAGTAACTAAACTATATGATGCAATTATAATTGTCCTGTGTCCAAAACAAATACGCTAATGAAAGTCAATGGCACATCACCAGGCTATGTAAGATTTTTGTTTGATAATACACTGTCATCAGCAATCGCATACAAATAATTATATACTTGCATAAGAATAGAAACACCAAACAATACTGGTGCTGGCTGGATCGCAAAAACCAGCCCTGTCCCAGAAAGCTGACATTTTGAGCAATAACGCACATCTATGAAAATCATATCAGCCCAGTTTATGTGCACTAAAGGACAGAGGGGCTTATCCAAAACCACAAGATGGTCCCAGGACAAAGCAGAAATCTCATTCTTAAACTCTGTGCTTCCCTCCAGATGTATTTATTTTCTCTCAAATGAAAAAAAATGCCATCCCAGGTGAAACGTGGTACAACTGAGCATAAGCTCTGTACGTCCCCGATGCCCTCACCGTCTCCCAGTACAAACTGGGCCAGCTCTGGATATGTTCAAACAGCTCACAGTCCAAAGCAAGAGAGCGCTTTAAAGCCTGTTAAATCTTACTGAAACTTTATAACACAAAACAAAGAGGACTGATGCACTTTTAACATTTTTCCCGGCGCAGTCTCGCTTGCACTCCTCCTCTCCCATGCTGCCTATTCCCACGCACTCCCAGCAAAACTGTTTATCCAGCTGCAGCAAAAAGTGCACATTTAGGTTAAAAATAACCTAAAGGGTTATGTTTTTTGCATGTTGGGGGGAGTTTATATTTAACCCAGATAACTTCCCAGTGCAGTTCCCATTTCACTGGACACAGAAGAGTGCACCTGAACAATGGGCAGAGGACAGAGGAGAAGTCCTGCATTTCCCCAAGCCTTGCTCCTGACAAGGGGACAGCATAGGAAGAGGCTACAGCCCTGACCGATCCTGGAAAGGCAGTCACAAGGATGGTGTGACCAAACTTTCACAACTAGGGACAATGCGCCGAAGATGCAGAGTTTGGGAGATTCAGGTTGCACGTGAAGGAAAACTTCTTCCCCAAGAGGATGGTGCAGACCTGTGACAGGGCACCAGAGAGGTGGGGGATCTCCTTCCTTTGGGGCTTCAAGACCTAGTGTGATGGGTTGGCCCTTGGCTGGGGGCCAAACCACACACACCCACTCACACAGTCCCTGCCCCCACCCAATGATAGGGGAGAGAATTAAAGAGGTAAATGGCAAAGAGGACTCGTGGGTTGAGATAAGGACAATTTAATTACTAAACTACAATAATATTGGAAATAATACTATATACAAAGATGCAATGTGATACACAGTGATACTGCCCCTCCCCACCTGATGACCAAAGGCCCAGCCCACTCCCAGCCAATGACCCCAGAGGAGGGAGGGAATGGGTGATACACAATGATACTGCCCCCCCGAAAAGGCTCAGCCTGTTGCCAACTAATGATCCCCAGAAACTGCACAGACGATTCCCCGAGAAAAGGGGGGAGAGGGAAACGGGGGGAGGGGGTGGATGCGCCACTCCTGGAGGCACTCACGGAACGGAGATAACAGCCCAACTGTCCCAGCCCGAGAGCTGACCGAAGCAGAGGAAAAAAAAACAGCTGATGATCCCCCTGGAGAGGGAGGATTCCAAAACTCACGGAGCGGAGATAACGAGCATCCCGGGCCGAGAGCTAACGGCGTCCGTGTGGGGAGGAGGGGGAGGAAAGGCCTTGGGAGAGCGAACGCAGGGCCCCAAAGCGAGATGAATCCGGAGCCAAAGGGAAGTGAAAAGCCCGCTCTCCCAGAAGAGTCCTCACCTATATACTGGGTATAACGTGCATGGGATGGAATAATTGGTCAGTCTGCTTCTCAATCTTTACCTAAAAGCAAATCCCAGGCTAGAAGCCAGACTGTCTCTTCCCCCCCAAAAGGCTGAATGTATGTCCTTGAGAACAAATAGCAACATCTTAGCAGTAACTATAAACATTCTTCTCTTATCAATTCTCTGCTGAGCAGGAATCCAAAACATAGCTTCTTGCTAGCTGTTTATGAAAAGAAGGGAAAAGGAGAAAAAAAATTAACTCTGCTCTGCTTAACCCACGACACCTAGCTAACAAAGCTGCAGCTGTCCTTGGAGTCCCTCTTCAAGCAGGAGGTTGGAGAAGACTTGTTGGTCTGCCTTCCAACCATCACGAACCTAGGATCAATACAAAAGTGTCCGGCCACCATGGACAGACCACTTCAGTTTCTCCAAAGGAGCTTTTACACTCAAAGCGTGGCAGCCTTTAACTGTTTCCCTAATTCACCTATATTTTCCTAAATTCCCCCTACAGCTGCACCCCTGCACTATCCCACACAAGGGGAAATAGGAATCGTTACCTGCAGGGTAAGCAAAAGGTGGCCTTATACATTCTGCTGCTCTCCACGTTAACAGCATGCAGCATTTTCAGTAGGTTTTGGTCGATGGCTTACAGGTAAACTCCTTCCTCCTGCCAGGAACAGATAACACTCTGTAATCCCTTCCATTAAATATATCAGCTTCTCACATTGCGCTTTGAAAAGTGAAAAGGACTGCCCATCACCGAGGGTGAAGCAGAAAGCGTGCTACAGCCCTATGGGAATGCTTTTGATTTTAACCAACAGAATTTTTCAAACAAGAGTATCAACCTTGGCACGTGCCACAGGCAGTATCAGAAACGTTAATGACTGCAGTGCAAATTGACAAGTACCTGTGAGATCAAAAAAGGGGAAAAATCCATAAAGTTGCCTTTTGGATGACATAACAGACAAGCTGATGGTTTGTAATGGCACGATGATCTCTGTGGATCGAACGAGGCTTCTCTATACCAGCAGTTCAGATGAAACGGAAACAGGGCACTGTTAGAGCAAGGGATTAGAACAAACTTTTTTAGATCAACCACATAAATATCTTCATCCTTTTAAAACACTTTTAAGTCCTGATTTCTGCTCCTCTTTCTCAGCGCAATGCACTTTACTGGATGCCTGTGAGTCACCCTGGCTATGGATGTGGCCAGCTCTACCGATGTTTTTCAGTAGTTGGTAGCATTTTATGAGCCTATGGACCAAATATGCCACATAGATGTTAAGGCTACAAAATGTTCCTCCTGCTTGCCTCCTCTTTCGGCAAAAGGGGGATAACAGCTCCCTCCTCTTGTGATACTGAGGTGGGATTTTTTCATTTTGCATTACAGTTCCGTCTGAGGCTCCTGGCGAAAATACTGGCCATCCGTGCACATCTACTTTTTATAAATATATACAGAGAGAGATTTATGAGTGTGTGCATACACATATAACACAAGATCAATAGATATTAGGCAGAATTTGCTTCCCACTTAGAGGGCTGAGTAAATACATGGAGGCTTTAAAGTGCCTGTGCTGGCAGAGAGGGATAAAGGACGGGGGGGGGGGCAACATTTTCTGAATTTGGATCAGTGGTTGGAGAGGCAGCAAAAGGCAAAACAAAAAATCTCTTACCTGAACAGCCAAAATAAAGCTCAGCACAGCTAGCCACAGGGAGAGGTAACTAGAACAAAAACCTGAAAACAGGTCACCTTCAAAGCATGGGAGTTTCCAGCTATTCGTATTCCTTTCCAGACCTGAATTTCTGCCCCAACGGTTTGATATCCCCATCTTCACGATCTAGGAGAGTCCCTCATACAAGCTGCTGAACACTCACTACTACTGAACATGTTTTAAATATCTACAACCAGGCACGCCGAAATGTGTCTGTGGGCAGAGGGACGGATAGAGATCGCACAACTCCACTGTCACTGCAGAAGAAAGAAATGTATCACCAGCTGAGCAACAAACCACTCTGAAGTAGACACAGAAGTAGGATCACGGTTTCTCCTAATTTTTCCCTTCCAGCAAAAAG
This sequence comes from Pterocles orientalis, assembly GCA_011057875.1. Classification (NCBI taxonomy): domain Eukaryota; kingdom Metazoa; phylum Chordata; class Aves; order Pterocliformes; family Pteroclidae; genus Pterocles; species Pterocles orientalis. Next base: position 368,893 of record WKFP01015052.1, on the reverse strand, counting down.
CATCTTTCTGCATTCCCAAACAGGCTCTAACTACTGGATTGGAAAGTGTACTGCAAGGAGCACGCGTGTGGTCAGTGAGCAATCCTCGGGTGCCGCGACTGCCAGTAGCTCTGGCAGCATTAAACTTATCTGTGGTCACCACGGCTCCCACTCAACACCTATAAAACTATCAGTGTTTATATTTCTGCTGGGACATGAAGAGATGCAACAGGCTTTGATATCAACTCGATTCATACCTGCAAGCAGGGATGTTATAAAGAACACAGAACAAAGCAAACTTTGCTTTTTTTGCAGAGTGTATCTGAGAACAATCAATCTATATTCGGGATCTCTTGCAATGGCTGTGATAAGAATCACAGAAGTGTGTGAAAAAGATGAAGGACTGCAAAAGCGCAGGGAAAAACATGGAGAAATGCAAAGACAAAAAAAAAGGACTCGAGGCCAGGCTGGATGAGGCTTTAAGCAACCTGGGCTAGTGGGAGGTGTCCCTGCACACGGCAGGGGGGTTGGAACTGGATGATCTTTAAGGTCCTTTCCAACCGAAAGCATTCCGTGATTCTATGACTCTGAAGTGGTTCAAGAGAATTGTCAAACAGAGAATATGGGATCTAACCAGACACAAAACAGGTTTTAAGTGGAGTCTTATCAAGGAGGGAATGGGCCGGGAAGGCAGGAGAGCCACATCTCATCAGTATCTCTGCTGCCAGCGCTCAGTGGTGTATCTGGGCAAGTACTTTGCCCTTCTGAAATGGGGGCTGATAACATTGACACATCCACCACAAGGTCTTTACACATCCAAGGACGACGAGTTCAGCCAATTCAGTCCACTTCCTAGACATCTCCTGCCCCAACTCTGCCTCCCCACCCCACAAACATTCCTCCCTCCAGCTTGCCCCTAAGTATGAGCCCAACCACAAAGCTTCGGATGTCCTGCTGAGTTCCCAGAACACACCCTTGGAGAACTCACTGCCATTTGCTCTTAGCTCGCTGGGTTTTCTTCTTGTTTTCTGGTGCAAGCTGTTAGGAACACTGTCTTCCCAAGGACTTTCACAGACACATTAACACAAAGTCCCCTATTTCTGGAGCACCTCTACATGATTTTTTTGGTGGTGCTCAAACTAATCCTGTAAGAGCATTTAGTTTCACAAGTGTTATTTTCACGCTTACATGTTGGAGATGTAATTTCTAGAGAGCTTCACATAGGAGATCTCTTAGAGGAAACAATGTTTTGCTCTGAGTGGCTCCGCATCCGCCAGTGTTACATGCATCACAGCTCCATGGCCTTGCACTCCAGACATGACTTACCCTCAAAATTTGGTAAACTCCCAAATGCTGCCTTCTTCAATGACAATACTCTTCCACAAATAAATTCCTCCCTTTGCCATGCCCACGAAAGAAAATCTGAGTTTAAAAAGACAGACTCTGAGTTGGGAGTGTTGTGTGAATTTCATCAATCATTACTCCCACCCTTTACTACAGGCAAGACAGGGAGAAGAGAGTAACCCGAGAGCTGAAAAACACACACAAGAACTAAAGACAGTTCTCCTTCTTCAAAGCTAGCAGGGATTCTTCCTTGTTTAGATCTCTGCGTCTAGTTTTCAATGCTATCTGAGCTGCTCAGCTGGCTCCAAATGTCGACTTCAACTCAGTGCCCATCAAAACAACAATTGAGGGAGTCCAGCACATGTCATAGGAAAGCAGATTTACAGTGGCATCTGCATTCATGTTGTCTAGAGAGGCTTCAGACCACCCTGAAAAACCAAAGAATTAACAAAATATAGTTGAGCCTCTTCACACACTCCTTTTTCCTCCAGTCAATTAAAAACACACTATTTAAATCTCCTTGCCTCCTCCTGGGTGTCAGGCAGAGGCTGAAGAGAGCAGACCTTCACCCAACACATTCCAAACAGGATTGCTTTTAAATAAAACGTAAAGCTTTTTGCAAATAACTCAGGAGGAGTGAATCCAGTTGACAAGTCTGTCGTCTGAATGGTTTTTATTGCAGTCTAAAGACAAATAAAAGCACTCCCATTCTGATTACATTCAGAGAGAAGATGCAATTCATGAAATGTAATAAGTTTCTCAGACCTGCGATACTAAGAACTTGTTTGGTTGCCTTTTTTTTTAATTAAGACGCCTATCTGCCATTTTGTCTACTTATTCAGTATCCAAGTGCTTTTAAAAACTGGCACTTAGCTAATATGAAATCCATCTTTGCCAGAAAGCTTTAGAGCAGATAAGTGCAAGTAGATTATAGCCTTCTTTACAGCATTCACAAACTTGAGTAAATATTCGGCATTACAGACTCCATCTACAGTACCACAAAACTCTGGAAGCTTACCTTTTTTTCCCCTGACTTACCTGAGTTGCCGCTAGGAAACGGATTTATGGTTAGAAGACTGACGTAACAGAGAAGATTCCAGTTGTTTTGCCACTGAAAAAGGTCAGTAAGTCTGACCTTTTTTGCAGGCGAAAAAGGTCAGTAAGTCTGATGAGACACTATACAGTCCCCAAAAATACAACAGCATTTTTCAGCTCCTATTGAGAATTTTGCTTCTTTTAGGAGCTGTAACTATAGCATTAATCAGTCTAAATTGACATATCACAGCAGTAACACAAAGCTATGTCAGACAAAGGCTTGCTAACATACAGCTCCAGCTGCCCTAAACAGCCATTTCTTCACTTTCAATGTTTTCCCGCAATGCTTGGTCTACATAAAAAAATCCCAGTTTAAACAACATCCATGAAATCAAGACACTGAACAGCTCAGATATGAAAAAGCAAAGGTAATCAAAGCAACAGAAGTGGATCAAGAATAAAGACAGTGCACTGAACACTAAATATCGAATATCTATTTTTTATCAACACAGGTGCTCTGCCTGCAAAACATCTACAACTTCTTGCTCCTGACATCAGATGTGGGGAGATGAAACCCTCAGAAGCTAAGTCACATCAGTGCCCTTGAAAACCTTACAGGTACCAGAGCCCTGACTGAGCTGAGCACAAGATCCCCGGAGAAATAACCAGCGGTTGTCATTTTGTTCAATGCACCATCAGGGGCTGTCTCCATAAATGCCTTCTACCTTATATCCACCACAGGGGAATGCTTTCCTCTTGGTCCTCTCGGTTTGATAAACTATTGCCCCACTACTATCAGCCAGCTGAGAATTTATCAGAGCTTGAAAGGAAGAAGAAGAAAAAAAAAATATTTGCAGCTGTTCTTACCTGTTCTTTAGTGCTGGTTTAAGAATTCAATTTTGAGGGGTTTATACTCCCTGAAGTAATTTGCATGCTGCTTGCTCAGATGATTATTATGGGAAATTCTGAGAAGCTGGGCTATGATGTGAGACCCCCAAAACAAGCATGGTAGCGTATAAGAGGGCACCGACCGCACTCAAAGGAATTTGCGATTCCTAAAGGTAAATCAGCAACCACAGATGGTGAATAGCAGGAAAAAAAATCTACTGGCAAAGTCAGCAGTGTAGTAGATAAGCCATGTTTTCTTCTATCTCTATTTTGTTTTCCCATACATTAAATATAACCTCAAACACTGTGTAATACAGCACATGGCATACCCATCTGCTACACTAGTACCTCTTACTCTGAAAATACCCATGCAATGAAAACAAGAGCCAAGACTGCTTGCAGAAAGAGCCACCTACTTCCCATCAGCAACTTCCAGCAGCTTTGGCAGTCACAACAAACTCCACATTCCCTCCTGATTCCCCATAAAAGCTGCCCTCCGTCCCCTCCTGTGGAATCCCAGACGTGCTGCCTGCTCCTCCCCTGTTTCCCCACTGTCTCCTCCAGCCAAGAGCTCTGCTGCTCCCCGGATGTCCGCAAATCCAAAGGGAAGATGCTCTCAACTGACTGAACGCTGTTACAGGGGTACCCTACCTTATTTTGAGCCACGTGATTGCTAAAAAGCATGCAAAAGAAGGAAAAAATAATTAGCATAAAACTTGGAAATACTTCTAGTTTCAGTGTTTGCACATGTATTTATCCACCACACAGGCACCAAAAGCAGGAACGCTGCTCTGGATTCCCAAACTAAACTAGTTGCACTCTTGGTCTCTGCTTTGCTTGGTGTGAAACAATACAGGTCAACAAAAGCACTTTAGGCATCCTTTATGTGCTCTTTAAACATCTGTGGAGACCTATCTATGACCTTTAAACATGCGGAAAATAAATCTTACTACTCGCGCTGTGCTGCATGCTAATTCTGCACTGCTCCAGGAAGGAGAATATCTTTGGGAAGGGATGAAGCGTCTCAGTTTGAGATTCAACAGTAGAGCTAGTGAGAGAGGATGATGAAAAACTTACTGCTAAATAGCTTTCCAGAGAAGCATGGAAGGAGGTTTCAAGCTAATTTCAAGCTAACTGTCTACGGAGACAAAGTGCTTTCCTGCAGACAACCAGGGAAAAGAGGACTGTTCGCATATAGAAGCTGAGGGCATCATTAACCAAGGAGCAGGCACTGCGCAGGGGGTATTGCTTGTAATGGCCCTATAACCTTCCAGATTTTTATTTGCAATTTTTCCTCTGTAAAATATACTAATAGATAGGCCACCCTGAGCCTGCCTGACACTAAAATAATTTTTAACATGGACAAAATGTAGGAGACTGTGGACTCTTCTACAGCTACTTTGAGAGTCAAAAATCCTGCATAAGGTAAAGAATTTACCATAAACCCTGCAGGGGCAAATTTAAAAGACCAAATAACACAGAACGAGTTTATAATTTAAAATATACCAAAACACAGTAGAGATAATTACTCCTTGTGATCTTTCACTTGTTGAAGGGAGGAAAAAAAAGCCAATACAGGAAAAAAAAATGCCTTCCAATTCACTCTTTTTTTTCTTTTTTGCTAATCTTTGTGACGCACAACAGGAATAGTGCAATTAATTTATTTTTTTAGAGTAACTAATAACTGGTAAGTCTGAACACAAGTTCACAGAACTGCAATGTAAAATTTAAAGCACTGTACGCTGAGAAATTTTGGATTCTCCATTTGTAAATTGAAGGTTGTAAGTGACAGCATTGTATGTTCCTCAGTTTTCGGAAGTCTAACTTGGACATCAGAAACTCTTGATTACAAAATCACATTGATAGGAACAGATAAACTGTGCTCAGAGCACAAATCCTCTGCTGGACCCAGGGTCTGCAGCTCTATGCAGAGGCAGAGCCTCCCTGCACACACCCTGCCAGCAGCTTCATCCCTGTCCCTGTCCCTGTCCCTGTCCCTGTCCCTGTCCCCGTCCCCTCCCACAGAACCCACCTACACAGCCCGACATCCAGCTTACAGCCTGTTCCCTTCAACAGTCTAGAAAGGAAAAACCTCCCCTTTTATTTCCACAGCTAGGTTTCTAACATCTGTGTCTTCTTAAACAAGAGCGACAGCAGAATCTGGTGCGGATATCAAATATCATACAAACAAGACTGAGGGTACCATCTGCTGTGAAATAACCCCCTGGCACTCCCATATTCCCCATGCTATCAGCCAGTTCTCGCCATTCCGAAGAGGATCTAAGGAGTCCAAACAGGACTTTCTGAAGTCTCAGAAAGAGCTACATTGTGTGAGCTACAATGTTCTCCTGGGATGGAGCGCTGCCTTACGAGGAGAGGCTGAACAAGCTGGCAATCTACAACCTCGAGAAGAGAAGGCATGAGCTAAGGCTTGCTGTCATCAAGGCAGTGAATAAAATGGATGGACAACTGTTTTGACAAAACCCCACAATATCATAAACGCAGGAAAACTAATTAAACTTGTAGCAGGTAGGTTTAACATTGAAAGAAACACTACTGTTCCCTGTGGCCTGGGAAGATCTGGAGCCCAGTGCAACCACAGATGGTGGAGGCCGCAGGATAGGCAGGGTCCAAAGAGACCAAACATATGTGGGAACACTCTTTACGAGGGAGTGCAGTGAGAGGACAAGGGGTAACGGTTATAACCTGAAAGAGGGGAGATTTAGACATGACATTAGGAAGAAATTTTTCACCGTGAGGGTGGTGAGGCAGTGGCCCAGGTTGCTCAGAGAAGCTGTGGATGCCCTGTGGGAAATCTTTCTTAGAAGAAAAATACTTACGTTTGTTAGAACTTTATTAGAAGAAAAATACTTATGTTTATTAGAACCTTTTTAGAAAAGGGACATCATGTAGTTGATGTCTACTGCAGGGGAAGATAATACCTGCAGGGGATGAGAAAGAAGACAATTGTTCAGGATGTCGGTGAGATAAGGAGAAATTGAAGGTAAACAATCAACAGGATTAGGTAATGTTAAGGGTCCCGTTCCCAGGACCCTA
>WKFP01015052.1:330952-342558 GCA_011057875.1 Pterocles orientalis | reverse complement strand
TAAGGGTGACAGAGCACTGGAACAGGCTGCCCAGAGAGGTTGTGGAGTCTCCTTCTCTGGAGACATTCAAAGCCCGCCTGGATGCGTTCCTGTGCGATCTGATCTAGGTGTTCCTGCTCTGGCAGGGGGATTGGACTAGATGATCTTTCGAGGTCCCTTCCAATCCCTAACATTCTGTGATTCTGTGATTCTGTGTGAAATTGGCAGCCAGGCATCAAGATGTGTGTGGGACATTTTTATTTGAATTTTGCCCCCAAGAGAATATAATTTTTAGATGCTAAGGCCACCTCTCAAACAAATATGATATCCTTTATGCATGAAGAATCCACTCCTTTCAATCAGTGCTCCCCAAAACTGCCTGCAAAAATACTTTCCTTATCAGATTATTCTTTAAGATGAGTAAGAACTACTGCACGATATTAACAGCAGATAAATTTCTACTTAGTAAGAATATTCTTTTGTGTTATGAAATGAAGAACTACAGAGTTTTATATATAACCTGAATGCAACTGTGTTGTTCTATTGTTTTTCTGACATCTCATATGGTTCGTTCTCCCTCCATATTACTAATAAACAAAACCACATCTGAATTTCAATACATTTTTGCTTCTTTCAGATTCTTGCAATAACATACAAGGAAATCCTGTTTGCTTGGCAATAAGCAAGACAAAGTCCTTTCTAGCTGTAGAGGAGAGGACCCTTATTAACGAGGTCTAATATTGAGCTGGTTGGTTTGGGTAAAGCCAAGGTCCAGCCTCCTTCATCATCACCGGACTCTTGCACAAATGCTATACCTCCAGATGGCAGGAGAAGGGTGGCAGACTCCCAACCACTGCAGCTCACCTGCACGCAGAATGTCTGCCTTGGCACTAGCACAGGACCAAGGCGGAGATTTCAAACACGCCGATATTCCGCCTGTTATTAACCTAATGGGTGGTGGCAAGAAGTAGCCAGCCAGAGCAGAGGGAAACAAAACGAACAACAAATCCCAGTATATTTTTAATATTCAGAACACACACTGAGTCCATGTTGTTTCTGAGTGACCTGAAAACACAGCTTATGGTCTTCACTATTTTAAGACACTCAGCAACATCCTCAAACAGGTGCCAATAACAATTTGAGATTTATAGGTAAACAAGTGTATTTAGAGTATAGCTCTCCCAGGGGATTAGAGACATAACTTTAGTTGTGAGATAATTTATCCATAATGACTGGAGTTTCCTCTTCCTTATTCTACATGCACTGAAGTCAATTATTGGTTGGAATCATGGAGGAAAGTCTGTGACTCTGCTTTAAATTGCAACTAGCATTAAGTCCTGCATGTAGGCATTTGAGAATTCTGGATAATGAATACAGATAAAGACAAATATTGTCTGCTTATTTGCATTTAGCTGCATATACATAACGGAAGCAAATCTGTGAACAATAGTGCTTTAGAGCATCATGACAATGACATACTTGTCAGACTGAAGAGTCTCCACCAGAAAAAAACGATGATTATTCTTACTCTTTCTGTAACGTCTGGAAATGCAAGGCAAAAGCTTCACAATCACCAAAACTATCAGATGTCAAAAATTGTAAGCAGCTATCTTAAAGATGAGGTCACACATCATGAGATGTGGCTCTGTCTTCCTTGGTGCTTCTGAACACCCCAAGGTTTGGTCAGTCTTTCTTCTCAGACCCTGGTTAGACCCCATCCTACTTTTACTGAAGACTGCAATAATATTGAAAAAATATTAGAATAATTCTCCTGGGCCAGGCTTTCACAAGACCTGGGTTGTCTTATTAAAGAGGTCATAATGAAACAGGAGTCAGATTAGAATAATTAAATTTTAAAGTCTTCTAAATTATTTTTAAAAGACAAAGTCCTTCCCACAGTGATTTATCCCTTGAAGTGAGCCCCAGCTGAAGAGTCCATGTGGACTAATGAATGCAGTGAGTAATGACACTAAAAACTTTATTATTTACCAAGTGAAAGCAAGAGTACACATACGAATGACTTACAGCAAGAGATGTCAGCACAGCTGAGACATCATTATGGCCCAAAGGCAATGCTCAGCTTCACACGACAATAATGCATCCTTCATTCAGTCTTTGCTGCAACTTCATTTTTCAAAAGAAATACTTAATGTCCTAATAATGAAGCATTGGCAGGTACAGCAACAAACACATCTGACACTCTGGAGGGAATGGAAATCTATCTCCTGAAAACTGGGTAGCCCTGATTTAAAGTGTTTCTCTAAATGGAAATTGGATCATGCCCTTTGACACATCTTCACCATTTCCAGCATCGATGTTGACTGGGTGTCTGTTCTCATTACAATCATCAATTTTTCATTTCTCCTGAAATAAACCTTGTCATGAACAAAGTTATTATTGGAATTAATGCAATACTTACTAGCATTTGCCTTTCTAGAGATTTATGACATTTATTTCTCATTTGGCCAAAAGAACAAGCAGACACTTTAAACTGTTTATTAGCAGCAGCAGCAGCAATTTAAGTCAATAACACACCCTAAATTGATCCGCACACCTCCCAGACCTCTGTTCAGTTAGGTCTAGCTGAAATGGTTCCCAAAAGTCAAGCTGTGACCCTATGTGCCACAACACTTGAAAGGAAATAAAGCCGATTACAATCACAACTGCTACTTGTGCAGTAATGACAGAAAAAAGAAAACTTGCTGGCATTGGAAATTGGTGGTGTTGGAAAAAAGATTACGTGCTCAACAGCTGCAAGCAGAAGAAGGTGCATAAAATTATCACAATTTTATTATGATGGTGGGAAAGGAACAGAGTATAACAATGAATGCAGACATCTCTTTCTTGAATGAAAGATCTCTCTGAGGACAATCATAGTAGTGACCTTACTACTACCACCCCCAATTTACCCACAAAAAAATGATTCGGTAAAACTAAGTGCCAAGTGGTAATCTGGAAGTCTGCTCAAGAGGGGAGACTCAGTACATGAAAAAAGCAAGTAATAGTAAAATTGACAGTAAAAACTGCTGCCAGTATTATTTCCTATTGGAGTCACTTGTATGAACAGGTTGAAAATGGCCACAGCAATGCGTGACTATGCAGAATTATATGATGTAGACCTCAGGGTACTAGGGTACTAGAGGATCAGGTTCCTTTCAGCTCTGCATTTCTAAGGGAAGCTAAACAATAACCATTCTTGCATTTCCCTTCCTAGGATTACACCACCTCCTCTCTTTATCTGCACTTTCCAATTTTATACAACTGTATTATCACATAAACCTGCAGCTTATCTAAATTCATTGCCATCATCAGTCCTCTAAACTTTCAATTGGGCAGAAAAACAGGCTGTATGGCTACACAGATATTGCCCCTACGGGGCAGGAAGGCATGGGGAGGAGAGGGTGGCTCAAGCCCCACTTCTTATTCACACTCATCTTCCCCTTGGTGGACAAGGGGGAAGGACATAAAGCACCTCACAGAGGAACAGCCCAACCACTGTCTGAAGCACCCTGGAGGCTCTGGGGCTGTCCCCATGGAACTAGGCATAGTTTGCACAATATGCACATTTGTTACATCATTTGGGATTACTCCAAAGCATAAACTGTGCCACTGATGAACTGACTATATTGTAGGTGAGGATTTATCTGCAATAAACACCACTTGTCAAAAGGCAAGGTTTGTGCAGATAAAAACAGTGGAAGTCCTTTAGGATTACGGAGAACAGCATGTTCTTCACCAAAAAAAAAAAAAAAAAAAAAAAAAAGAGATCTAGCTATCATTTCCTGTTTTGTAATTTCCGCCCATTTGTTGCCTTTTTTTTCCTCTTTTTAAAGCAAAATTAGGTATTTCTAAAAGGCTTTCTTCTAAACACGGACTCACATGCCTCATTATTTTGGCACCATTGTTTGCCTTTGTATTACTCTATCCCTTCTGTACCCTTCTAACTTCTCCCCTACAGCCTTTTTGCTTTTATCATCTCCTATAACACCTTTTGGCCTAAGATGTCACCATAAACTCCTATCCTCAAGATCAAGGAGGGCTGTGATATCATGTATCCCAAATTTCAACTATTAATCTGAATTTAAATGAAAACTTATTTGTCATACATTGCAATGTGATTTTTCCTCTACTTATTGTGCAACCCAGGCTTTTGCCCAGATCATCTATAAAAGAAACCATATTACAGGAAAAGCACCAAAGACTCAGAGCGGGGGATCAGTGCCAGCCAGGTTTTTCTTTCCCTCAGTTTAGTCAGTTTAGGGGGAAAAGAGTGACTCGTCCTGGAAAAAAACAGTCAAGACTTACACTTACAAGGGTCACATATGCTCTTCTAAGCAACAGCCACATACATATCACAAAATTCAGCAGGAGTGGTAAGGAAAGCTACGATATTAGCCACAGGCTCCTCTGCATAAGGTAGCATCAGCCGTGCTGTATTAACACAGGAGGTTCCCTATGTGAACAAACCTGAGTGAAAGACTCCAGTGAAGCACTTGTTTTCCATCTTCTTCCTGCTCACAATGACTAAATTCAATACAATAAACCATGCTATAAAGAGTTTAATTAACTAAGAAAGAGAAACATCTCGCAGAGGCCAAAGGAGAGATGAGAAGAGCTCTACTTCCCAATGAAATGCCAAGGCATTCAACAGAAAAGCTCAAAAATGATCTTACTTTTGACAGTCGCTGTTCGGGTGCAATTGTAGAGGATGGCTAACTCCCCAAAGACTTTGCCAGGTCCCATGGTGCAGAGCTTCACTCCTTCTTTTGTCACTTCAACCTTACCATCTATAAGAAACAAACAAACAAACAAACAAAAAAAGACTATTTAAAAGAGAAATGAAAATTAAGTTCTTTCAGACTTAAGTTTTAAAATATATTCCATTATACTGTGAATGAAAACAGCAGAGTCCTACAGCTTGAAAGCCAATTAAATGTATTATGAAGGAGATCACAAACTCAGAAAAAGGTTAAAGACAGCCGCTGCATATGTAAGCTTTCTTTCAATGCTTGAGTTTTCTTAGGGGAGTATCTGTACAGTCAGAAAACACTTCTAGTGTACTAAGCTCAATGTCAACTTTGTTTCATGTATTACACTTTCAGGTAAAATCTCCTCCAATTTTTATGTTAAAAAAGGAAAAAATTTAGGTCTTTATCACCACACATGAAAACCATGGAGTAATTTAGCTCATTTTCACTGAGCAACTAATCCCCAAGAACACTCATCCATGAATAACACGGCTGTTACAAAAGGAAAATTACTTTGACCCCTGGTCATTATTTAATACCCACCTCTCCGTACCTTTCCTTTTTGAACATTTCATCTTATGAGAGCAAGCCTGCTTTATCTGCTTACCAATACTGTGCTGGGAGGAGACACACGAGGGGGATTTAAAAGCAAAGGTTGAATAGAAAGAAAGTAGCTCAGGGCCAATCTGGGGGTTTCAAAGGACATCCGAGGAACGAGAGCCCTCTGGCACGATGAAAAGCAGAGTACACGTGTGGGGGGAACGTGGTACCCACACTCACACTTTAGGCTGTAATAAATGAAGTGCAAGACCGAAAACTGAGACTTTCCAGTGTTTTCAGCCACTAAAAGCCCCCTCTCATCCCAAACTGGGAAGCAGCTTGTTAAGAGATCCTGCCATACTGGTGTGCTGGGTTTGGCTGGGGGAGAGTTAATTTTCTAACACAGGGCGATGGTTTGGATTTGTGCTGAAAACACCCCTCACACGGGGATGTTTTCATTGTTGCCAAGCAGTACTTACACAGAGCCAAGGACTCTTCTGCTCCCCATCCCACCAACGAGCAGGCTGGGGAGCACAAGGAGTTTGGAGGGGACACAGCCGGGACAGCTGACCCCAACTGACTCAAGGGATATTCCATATCACATGATGTCATGCTCAGCACATGAAGCAGAGTAAGAATGTGGGAAGAAGAAAGAAGGGAGGGATGTTTGGAGTCCACAGATCCTCTCAAGGACTGAGAGGAAAAGGAGATGAAAATGCCCACGAGGGAGTGACGATACTGGAAAGGACTGCCTTGGGGTTGACAAGGGCTCACTGAAGTTACATGGAAATATTAGCTCAGCTCCCATCAGTTCACAGCCTATTTTTCACAGGTAGAAAATTGAGCTCTCACTGTTGTACCTTGATGACAAATTCCTGTCTGATTATGGCAAAGGACTTTGAGATTTGAGTTGGAAAGCACAATACTGCACAGATTATCTTTACTGCAGTCTTCATGACCCTTTTACTGCATCAACCATTTCCCCCAGTACACAGGAAACATACTGGTGATGAAATTAAAATACTAATTTTAAAAGCACAGAGAAGACCTCCTAGCAAAATATGTGCATACAGCCAAGAATACGTAAGACAACATTCTACAAAACTAAAACCAATTTCACTTAGAGAAGACAGGGGCAACTTCCAGAGGCAGAAATTATTCAGATTTGTATGCAATTAACCATCCACTGTCAACTTTGAGTTTCAAGTGGCAGCTACAGAGTCCAGCAGACACCATAAGCTTCAGGAAACCCTTAAGCAAGCACGGATTGCTCAAATTCAATAGTTTGCTTCACAGCAAACCCAATAAGCCATTAACATTAAGCAAGCAATTACAGTTAAATTTTCTCATGATGCAAGATGGCGTAGGACTTTAATATTAGTCAGAAGAAAAGAGAACAAGCATTTGTTTTGATGAATTCAATAAGGATTTTCTATACGAGAACCACTCAAATGTGGTTACCAATAACTACTCTAAACTGCTTAGCAATTTAAAAGTGCTTTGTTTATAAAAAAACAAGAATGATTCCAACACTCATTTAACATTTGCATTCAAACTGGTTCTAATCCTAATAAAGATTCTGAAGCACAGACTGCAGAGCAGACACACAAGACCGTGGGGGCATTTCCCACTACAAAATCTGGTTCTGCCAGAAGTGTAACGTGACAATCAATGATGCACAGGCCTTCTTCGTCAAAACGAACTAAAACTTGCTTTTTTTGAAACCTAAAGAATAAAAATTTAATATGCAGTCACTTAAAAGCATTTTTTACCAGTTCTGCTAATGAAGTGGTGTTTTGATTCCACCGCCTGTTTCTTATTTTGTGAAGCTGAATATAAAGCTACTACACACAGATGAAATATCCATTATAAAACTTCTCCTGTTTCCACCTGAAACAACCAGAAGGAATGCAAGAATGTGACAATGACAGAAATCATGTTGTTTCAGGAAATCCTCTGCTGCTCCTTCTCCGCTTTTCCAAAGCTCTGCGATGCTTCTGATGCCAGAGTTGAGCCACTCCCCAGTCATCCTCAGACAGCTGTATTCTTCTAGCAACCCACAGAACAGTCCAGGAGAGACTTCATTAGACAAACTCGGCTGCTGCGGGAGAAAACACATCTATTTTTTTTCAACGTATATAAGAGAGATTGAACAGGACAGTAGCCTGAGGAAGTCTGGAATTGAAAGGTGAAGGTATTCGATCTATGACACTGCAGCAAGAGAAGAGACACGGGTAGGCTGCTTTGCTTTCAACAGGATTTAGTAATAAATGTGATGCTTAATTACAATTTATTGTACTGGAGAAAGTCTCCCATTCTCCTGTTTGGTAATTAAGCAAACTGAAACATTAAACACCTAACAATAAACTCCCCAGACCGTGAGCTAAATTTACCTCTCATGGAAATAAAGGGTCTAAAACTCCTATAAACAAAAGGAATTTTACTCATTTTCTTTTCCTAGCTGGTAGCCTACACAGTGCAGCTTTCCACGCCAGAAATAAATTGCTTTCTTTCATGTATCAACCAAATAGAGGAACCAGAAGAAATGCAATACAATATTGATCAATTAATGGAGATAAATTTGCAACTGCCTTTGACATCTCTGTAAAGCAAATACTAAATAATGCAAGTGATGCTTCAGTCAAGGCAAGAAGATTGGAAAATGCTGTGTTTCTGCCAAAATATTGAGCATTCTTGAATTCAGTATTGATATTTCATTTACAGTTGAGCTGATTTTGGGGAGATTTAGCTCGCATCCAAACTATGCATTTTTATGTCAGCTGTAAGAAACTATTCCATATTGATAGAGAACAATGCAAGTTATTTTCCACATAAAGCATAAAATAAAATAAAAATCTCTGTGTCTTTGCTAGCATGGAGGACTTACAAAGAGTAAAGGCTGGCTATACTTTGGCTTCCGCTCCCTATTTTTCCCCATTCCCATATGGTCAAAATACATCCTGATATCATCTGTCCAGTGAGTCACTTCATTAATGGCCCTGCAAGCAGTGAAATGGGCCTTTGCCCATTGTTGTTTTCAAAGTACGCTTTCAGCAAGGCACATTTTATGAATCAATTCTCTAGCTGAAGGGTGTCATCCATTTGGCTTTCTTACAATGAACACAAGAAGGTACCAGCATGAGGATCCAGAAGAGAACAATACCTCCAGAAGCCACCAGCCTGCTTCCAGCAGAAAGAGCTGCCAGAAATCAGTTTAATCACATGTAACTCAAAATATTTTGGGTTTGGCAGACGCTCAGAAGTGTCAGTTATATAGGAGACTCTCTGCTTCTTTTTCCAGGCTCTGTTATTTCAATCACACCCCACCTTTGGCAAAAAGGAATTTTTATACTGGCAATTTGCTGCCCTCATTCCTTGAATTCAAAGTCCAACAACCTTCCTCTTTTGTTTTTCCCCAGTGATCTTCCTGGACAGTAGGAGCTAAAGCCTTATCTTCATTCCTTCACACAGATTTTTATGTAAATGCCATTCACCTAGTCGGAAAATTTCCACATTGCCTAACGCTTTGCTCTCTTTCCCATCCATTTTTTCACTTGTCAATCAGAACTTGCAACTTTTCTTAGCAGCTTTTAAATTATGCAAGGAAACAGAAAATTATTTGTGGCAGGCGCAGCTAAATTTATCCATTCTTGCTGGCTCCTAACATGTTTGTGAGACATTGTTTGCACTACTACTTGTGCTTAAATGCACCGTTCAACAGGTGCAACTCCTCCAAACAACGAACAGAAGCCTTGTAGTAAGCACAGTGCTTCTCTCAAGCAGCCACAAGTACAGGTTGCTACCAGTAAAGCATTAGCTTGAAAAAGAAAGCATGTTATAAAAATAGCAGTCTCAAATCACCAGGATGATCTTGCACCCCGTCGCCAAGGGCAGCTTCATGAAAGCTCTGAAAAAAGTCATTTTTGCAGTTTTATACATAACAGCTTCTGGTTGTAACCCAAGACAGCTTGAAAACTAGAGTCCATTTGCAACATTTCAGGGAGATGCACTATGACTTCAGGAAAAACATCTTTTCCTATGAAATCCAAGAGGTACCAGCTTCCCTTGCTGCCCTGCTCCCCACCACACGTTCCCTGAGCCATGGGACTCTCAGCCAGAGCCACGCTTTTGCATATTAATCTCTGCATACTAATTGTGTTGTAGTTGCAAATTTAACTGCAGAGCAATTAAAACTTTAATTGCTAAGTGGCTGCTTGACATCAGAGTCAGTCCAATTAAGATTTGTTAATATTTTTGTTTTTTTCAAAACACAGACTGACAATGGTCTGCATTATTCATGAGGTTGTGCCCAGTGTGGTGGCTGTAGAGTACTACATTTCCTAGTGACAAACACTAACATCACTAAAAGTAAATCCATCATTTCTTTCTTAAAGCCCTTCTTAAAATAGTCTGATGTTGAATTGCTCCCCGATCCGTCTCCTTCCCCAGCCCCACATTTGCAGTGTCCCCTCCCACAGTCACAGCATCGCTATCCCATGCTCAGGAGATGCTGTGAAAACAATACCAGGGGTGTCAGTAGGTGTGCATCACACCTTGAGGCTGTGTTTCAGGGAATGATGGAAATAGTTCCTGGGAAATATTCTGTATGGAGAAAATGCTCTTATCAGCATTTGCTCTGACAAGTTATTGCTCTTACCAGTTATTGTATAACTTCCCAAAGTTAAATATGGGTCATTGTAAGCATAGAAAAAAAAATACAGATGAGTGAAGTATGTATGAACAAAGCAGGATCAGTTTTGCAAAAACTGCACACACTTGTCCTGTGTAACACCACCAGCAAAGGACACAGACCATTTTTGTTTTGATGTGGACATTTGGTGCTCTGTCACTTTGAGTCCATCCAATTAAACATTAAATAACATATTTGCCTCAACTGCATCCATGTTCCTCAAATAAATCCAACTATAAAATAAATTGCACTAATGTGACTCAATCAGTAGGATAATTTTTTTTCTCCCAATAATTAAATGGTCATTTTCTATTTCCGGGAGCAGAAGAAAACAGATTAAATTGACTTGAGGAATCTGTCAGCCTGCGTGTAATTTATACCACAGGCAAAACTCTTGCAGTGCATTCCCCACTCTCCCTTTCTCCTCCCAGCTTAGAGGCATGGGTGGAAACCAACCTTCTATTTCAAGTCAAAGTCCTCCATGACTCACAAGCCCAAACCAGCCCCTCAGTTTCTTAATTTTCAAGACAGCAGAATATCTAAGAGAGTATCTAAGAATCCAAACTGCATTTCTATACAGCAGGAGGTTTCAAGAACATATACTTTCTTCTGTCACACAGTAAAGTCTTTATTGTCAGGAATGGGACAGTCACATTTCTAGCTTGTATTCCTCTATTTCTCCTCCTAGGTATAAAAAGCAGATGTCTGGAAAGACTCATTTTTATTTTCAACTGCATACTCCAGCAATGCCTTTGAGATGTGGGTAAGAGTAGCTGGTTTTACAATTATTGATATTATTGGTCCCTTTTCAGATCCTAGAACCTTAGGGAATAAAAAAGCGGGTTCTCCCAGCAGGACACTAATTATTCACTAGACTTCCATACAAGGTTTAAAAATAAAAACATTTTATATTGCAGAAATCAGGAAAAAAACAAAGCAGGGTTCAGCATGAGCTCACATGTTCGTTAGAATATAGATTTCACCACACAACTCCAAAATGACAGGAGGGGTGGGAGGGGTATTCCCATGATTCACTGCAGAATTTATGAATGACTACTCAATATTTTATTTCGTGTGTGCTGTTTCACACTTGGACTGCACCTTTATTTACTGGATGCTATTCAAGTTCTGCTCTGAATACAGATTAATAATTATTTATAATTAATTTTCTTTATTTCAAGGAAATACCACTACAGATCTGTAGATTTTCCTGAACACTACTGAGTATCTTTCAAAAAATTGCACCTGAGATGAAGCAGGATTTATTGCATCACACAGCAACAAGGCCACTTTGGAGTGTCCGACAGAAAACGCTCAATTTTGAGTTTCGTTTAATTTATTTTACCAATATTTATCTTGTAGACTTTGTATTCTGACTGGGTTAAGGAGCGGTTAAGTAATCTGGACACCCAGAAATCCATGGGTCCTGATGGGATGCACCCGCGGGTGCTGAGGGAGATGGTGGAAGTCATTGCTAGACCACTCTCAGTCATCTTTGGCAAGTCGTGGGAAACAGGGGAGGTGCCTGAGGACTGGAGGAAAGCGAATGTCACACCAGTCTTCAAAAAGGGCAAGAAGGAGGACCCGGGTAACTATAGACCGGTCAGCCTCACCTCCATACCTGGAAAGGTGATGGAACAACTTATTCT
>WKFP01015052.1:307613-330932 GCA_011057875.1 Pterocles orientalis | reverse complement strand
GATGAGGGAATAGAGTGCACCCTCAGCAAGTTTGCTGATGATACGAAACTGGGAGGAGTGGCTGACACGCCGGAAGGCTGTGCTTCCATCCAGCGAGACCTAGACAGGCTGGAGATTTGGGCGGGGAAAAACTTCATGCAATTTAACAAGAGCAAGTGTAGAGTCTTGCATCTGGGCAAGAACAACACCAGGTACCAGTATAAGTTGGGTACTGACCTGTTGGAGAGTAGTGTAGGGGAGAGGGACCTGGGGGTCCTGGTGGACAGCAGGACGACCACGATCCAGCACTGTGCCCTCGTGGCCAAGAAGGCCAATGGCATCCTGGGGTGTATCAGAAGGGGGGTGGTCAGTAGGTCAAGAGAGGTCCTCCTCCCCCTCTACTCTGCCCTGGTGAGACCTCATCTGGAATATTGTGTCCAGTTCTGGGCCCCTCAGTTCAAGAGGGACAGGGAACTGCTGGAGAGAGTCCAGAGCAGAGCCACAAAGATGACTAAGGGAATGGAGCATCTCCCTGCTGAGGAAAGGCTGAGGGAGCTGGGTCTCTTTAGCTTGGAAAAGAGGAGACTGAGGGGTGACCTAATCAATGTTTATAAATATGTGAAGGGTGAGTGTCAGGAGGATGGAGCCAGGCTCTTCTCTGTGACATCCAGTGATAGGACAAGGGGCAATGGGTTCAAGCTGGAACATAGGAGGTTCCACTTGAATACGAGAAAAAACTTCTTTAGGGTGAGGGTGACAGAGCCCTGGAACAGGCTGCCCAGAGAGGTTGTGGAGTCTCCTTCTCTGGAGACATTCAAAGCCCGCCTGGATGCGTTCCTGTGTGATCTGATCTAGGTGTTCCTTCTCTGGCAGGGGGACTGGACTAGATGATCTTTCGAGGTCCCTTCCAATCCCTAACATTCAGTGATTCTGTGATTCTGTGACTTTAAATACAGCTTTCAAATAGTCAGCACTACTAAATTCCAAGTCTTCACAACCAGATGGCCTCAGCCTTACAGGTCTTCACCTATAGCAGTTGCAAAACAGAAACGACTTGTCCCTGAAAGCAGCCAGCAGCTTTAAGCAGTGCCTTGCTTCGGCCTTTCCTGATATCTTCTCTGGAAAACTTATTTTCTCCAGCGTTTTACTGATGACAGCCTGCTTCATTATCCACAACTCTATGGATCCCTCACAAACACAAGCCATGCAAAGAAAGCAATAAATCTGCAGGTGGGGGAAAGAGGAGAAGTAAGGAAACGAGGGGTTAAAGCTGACGTGATGCTCTTACACTCTTTGCTCACTCTGGAGCTCTCGAACAGGAGGGATACCCATTTTGCTGTTTCAAAGTCCAGAGATGCACACCTCTAATCTGCTTTAAGGGGATGTCATTAATTCTGCAAGATCAATGGTTATCAAGCTAGAAAAAGGTAATGCAGCCTTGCAGCTAGTCAGCAACAGCAGGCTTTTTAAAGCCAAACCCTGCCAGCTGAGCTAACCTGGAGACTGCCTCCTTCCCTGTCCTGGAAAGATGCAAAGACCAGTTTTAGTCCCCTTGGCCCTCGTCTCACCCCACCCAAGTATCCCTTCCCCAGCATCCCCTGCCCTCGCCAAACCAGAGCTCACCTTGAGCCTGTGCTGCTTCTCAGCCCACGCACATGTGGGAACTGTAAGCCCTGATATGTTTATCCCTCACCAAAATTTGTGTAAATTTTGACATAAGAACTGCAATAATGAGGAGGGAAAAATTAAAAAAAAAAAAAGCACATTTTGCCAAATCTTAAGTCATGTTCCAAAACATGGCAACACTGCAAATTGTCGTGAGAGTGTTTTCAATATGGAGAAAAACATAATTCTTCCTCAGATGCCTCCCTGGAAAAGACTAAGGAACTTCTGATGACTTTTTTGCAGAATGACTTCATTTTAAGCTGCAGCAGAAGTTTAAAGCTCAACCTTTTAAAGTTTTGCAAATGAGAGGGAACTGAAAGCGGGTCTTGACAACACTCAGCACCTGGTCAAGTCTTGAGATTAATAACACTGCAGAGTCTCAACTGTAACATACTTAGAAAAAGCCCTAAAGTAAGCTTTTACTTTTTGCTTGTTAGACAAAACATAATGAGAGGAAGCTAAATGAAGCAAGACACAAAGAGTTATGACTCTCAAACCTGCTGGCATAACTGGTGAAACTACAAGTCCCTTCATACGCTTAGTAAACCCTTTTTTAGTTGAATAATCTTATTTCATCTCCTATAAAACACTCTTGGAGAGAGAGTTCCAACAATCTGATGGACCACTGGGACAGTCTCCTCTATCGCCAACTACTTGGGGCAGTGGAGATGGGGTGACTGGGCTCCCTGACCAGATAACTTCGTCTGGGGGGATTTCCAGTGCCAAGGTTTATTTAGTAGAGTTAAGCAGATGGGACAGACCCCAGCCCCTCCAACAGCAGCAGAAACCCATGCTGAGATGTCCACAAACCAGTAAGCATCTACCACCCCATGCCACCCCACCTCTCCTCGCTGGCTGGGACCGGACAGCAACATGGGGGGAGTTTTGTTGTGCCCTTTCAAAAATGACATGCTGTGACTATTATTTTAAGTTTGCTTTTCAGAAATGGTTTCGAAACTGAGCTTGAAACCGTGAATCAATGTGTACAATCTCTGAGGCCCGAAGCAGTGAATAACAGTAACACTTCTTGGATTTAAATCAAGACGTACTCTAGAGAAGGGATTACTGGAGATAACAACAGATCTGCATCCGAGTTACTGCCCTGTCTGCAGCAATGTTTTGAAAAAAAGGGAATGGAAATAAAGAAGGTGATTGCCAAAGTCTGTAAGAGCAGCCTAGAGGCAGAGAGGAACTTGGAGGATTGAGAGCCTCTGAAAAAAAGGATAAAGCATCTTCCTCTGGGTTTCAAAGGTAGGAACTAAAACCTAGATGAGAGGAAGGGAAGAAAATAAAGCAAAAGCACGAAGACCTCAAGATGTACCCAGCAGAGCGGGGAATAAGTATGCAGAGCAATGAGACACATAAAAGCGCGTCAGGGCAGAGAGAAAATAACCCAGGTAAAGCCATACGGAGTTGGGCGGTGGAGGAGAACTTGGGGAGCAATTAAACCTGTCCCAAAGGTCAGCCCGTCTCGGACAACACCACACAGCAATGTAGCCTGTGGACATGCACAAATAGAGCAGCAAACAAGGCTGATGGAAAGGAAAGTCCTGCTGGAGACTGCCTAACAGAGCAAAAGATCTGCTCAAAGCAATTCAAAGCAAGATTTTACCCTCAGAGCAGTAAAAGGGATGGAGTGATGCTGGTTTAACACCTCAGATTTAGTTCAAGTGCCTCTACAGGTTACGGTTAAAGCTCCTTTAACATCCCCATGCGAAACAAATCTCTTGCAAAGCATACTGCTAACACTACCCTTGACAGGAGAAGCAAATAATCACTGTCTGGCTTGCTAATGAATTATCCCAGAAGAAATACTCGCCTGGACAGAGATGTTAATTCTCAACTATTTTTTCTCATGACCTTCACAAGTAAACTCCGCAGACGAAGCAAATCAAATGGGTATCTTCCACTTCCAGCCAGGTGGGGTTCTATCTGAGAGGAGACTGAAGTTGGGGGGTATTTGCTGTTAGTATGATTTTTATTATTATAAGGATCTTTGTTAACAGTGGAACTTAGAAGACCCCATCCCAAGTGGAGATGCACATCCTCAAACACCTTATAAAACATTCAAAAATACACACACACATACATATAACCTCATTTTACAAGCTTTAATTCAAGATCCTTACAAATGTAATAGATACGTTTAATGGAATGGGTAGGTGACCTCCAGAAGTCCCTTCCAACCTCAATTATTCTGCAACTACATGTTACTTCTAACGTAAGGTTTGTTTCAGCCTAAAGGTGTGCACATAGGATTTTGTGATTTGCACTGTCAAGCACCTTATAATAAGTTTGTTTGCAATGAGGCTGTACAACCATGTTAAAATCTGTAAGATGGTGAAAAAACTGCCAGAGAAACTCTCTTAAAAGAACGTGTGAGTTAGCAAAGATAACAAGGACTCAAGGAGAAAGTTAGCTATCAAGCAGACAGAGAATATGAAAAAATGTAATTAAAGTCAAATCAAATCTTGCCTTACATACAAAATTCCTGAAGATTACTCTGGTGTTTAAAAAAAACCAAAAAACTGTACCAAGAGTTACCTGCTGTACACTACCTATACAGAAGCAACTTCAACATACAAGGGTTTGTAGTTGCTAATTCCACACTTCCTTGCTTTTCCAGTGGATAGTAGAGGATGCCAAAAAAAATTTCAACTGTGATTTACATATTGGGGGATTGCTCAGTAGGAGTCTGACTTTGGAGGAACACAAACAGCTAAGGTGAAATTCAAGAGAACACACAGGTGATGTTGGCGGTTCATCCTCATACACAGTTACCACATTGCTTCCAAAACATATATATGAAAAAAAAGCAATCATCAAAAATAATAGAGGAGTTTCATATTTATCCTAGATAAAATATTGAAAAGCCCAAATACTTTTTGGGACTCACTGGGTTTGCTTTTCTAATTTGACTCAGTCTTACCTCAATAAATAATACGTTTCCATCTCAAAAGCAAACAAACCCAACAACCTCGACTATAAATTGCTTTTCCCCCAGGCGGGTGATTTTGTGGAAGGATGCGGTCCACCCTGACAAGCTGCAATGTTTGTCTTAAATTCCCATTTTGACTGAGGAGCTCACAACCTGGAAGTGTGACTGTGATGCCACAAGTGCAAATCGCCCCATTTTGGTCCTCAAAGCCTCTTGTGAGCACAACCCATTGGTGCATCTGAAGGCTGATGGATATAATGAATGGGACTTTTCTGCTATGGGAGGCTTGCAGGAACTAGACTGCACTTCGAAAATAAATTCAACCCATGAGTAATTTATTACCCCCTCTTGCAGCAAACCCATAAGGTGCAAGAGCATACCCATGAGCCAGCTCGCTCTTGGACATGGGTCCTTTCACATCAGAGACCCCTCTGAACAAAAGCAGTCTTGAATATTTCTACAGGAGATCTTGTTTCTTTAAGCTGTGCACACAGTCTTTAGCAAATGGGCAACAGCAGCCCCTCGGGCAACCTTGAGTTCGCATGGGAAGTGTGAACAAGGCTCCAACTTTATTTTGAAACTATTCAGTAAATGACACATCACCTTCAACATAGCCAGAAACTGGTTTTACGATTTATAAAGAGGGGAGGAATAAAGAAGGCAGGTCTGTGACATGGCAGCTGGGCTGGGAGAAGGAGATGGAGGGAGAGTGCTGACCCTGAGGCTGGCTCTGCTCCCAGCAGTACGAGCATCTCTGGTTTATGATGGTCTCCAAACTGCACAGACTTAGTTCTCCAAAAACCAAAGCAACAGACAAGAAACTTTATACTCATCTGCAGGGTTTCCGTAACAACACTCTTGTTACTGATATCTTTCAAGTGCTGAGAAGTTGATTTATTTTTTTTCCTTGGGCCTCCTAAGACACTCAGTTAACTTCATCTTTCTTAACACCCTCTGATTTTTCTGTTGAATACACTGAGAAAAGACATATATTGTTCACCTGCCCTAAACAGCTGTTAAGATTATCGTAAACAAATTTATTTTCTTTTTAGAGCTCTGGCTATCATTTCCCAGCTTTTCAAAATATTTTGGAAGTATTTCAAAAAATTCACAAAAAAAAATTGAAGCTATAAACATATAAAACACTAAAGTGACCAGTCAATTTTAATTTACTCTTTTAATTAAAATGAAAACCAGACTTGGTTTGGTGACAAGTGACAGTGAGACATGCAACCATTGCAATCTCTTATTAAACACGACAGAACAAAACCAGAGGTTGAGATCCCTTTGAACAGCAATAATAGCATTCCCTTTTCTCCCTTTTTACCCATGGCAATCATGTGCTTGAAAGGCAATGATAAAAGAACAGATACATTAAACAAAAATATTGAGACAGGCACTTCATAAAGCAGTTGGAAATCCACAAAACCAGGAAAAGACTGAAACGGATAAAAATGGACACACCAGCACTCTATTATACATCCACATACCCACATACTTTACCACATACTGTTCAGAACATATAATTCACTTGGCTGCGAAACACCTATAGCTCTGAATGGAAATCACAGTTTGCAAAGAAAATATGGCTCAAGGGAAATCCTGGATGAATAACTCCTGGCCCCATCCCTGAAAGACATTTTGTGGGGCTAAAACACATCCCACCAAGCAAGTGAAAGACCTTCTGCTCTCGAAATTACCTTGACATCGTTCAGACAACACTAACCTTCTGGTCAATTCTGATATCACAGTCAGGAAAACAACAATTGTCCCCAAATTACAAGTTTTCTGGTTTAACAAAGAGGTGGTTGAAGGACTGGATGTGCCCAAACCCCTCAGCCCCATATAAAGATGGACATCAGAGGACCTCGAGATCTCCCGGGGTCTCTTCTGACCTTAACTATCCTACAATTTTATCTTCTTCCTCTGTCTATAAAAAGAAGAGCTAAAAGGGCAGTACAATTATATTATCACTGTTACTAACTAAAGACACACTTTTGAAGGGGGGGAAAAAAAGTCTACTTGGTATTTCCATTGTTACTGTGTTTGGAAATGTGTCACCTTGTCACACACTGCTCCTGGTGCCAAGTAACAGCAAGTCTACATATACAACTAGAGATCTCATCTTCACAAAGTACAACTCCTCCCTCCCCTATTTTTCATGTTTTACTGGTAAATAAATACCTGGGATGAGATCGAACCATGGCCTCCTTCCTGGGCTTGGCAGCTGGAAGGAAAGCTCAGACCACAGCCCGAGCCAACAGGCCAAGTTCTCAGTTGAGTGACTCTGACGAAGCAGGAAAAGGTTTCCAGTAAATCAGTGTTTTCAGTTGCAATGAGCCCAGGTTTCTGAGTTACACAGACCCAGCAGCATTTTGATGTTTTCATTTCTTGTCTAGACACAGAAGTTTTTGAATACTTGGTCAATAAAACTTAGTAGTGTTTTTGACAGCCAAAAGTTGCTGATAAAATAGGCACTTCAAAATTTTACTTTCCCCCTCCCCGCCCTCACCTAAGGCAAAAAATGAACAACTTCTTCTGAAAACAATTCCTTTCCCATTTAACAAAAACAATTCTCCACCAAGAGGGGCACTGCTAGATTCCCAACCACCATCAGAACAAACTGAAGACCCTTCGTTAGTTACTTCAAGCTTCTAAAGTTGACCAACACACTTGGGTCATTTTTCTTTTTATCTGTTTGCCAGCCCTTCCTGATTATCAGACACATGCTCAGCCTTCCCCCAAGCCATGCTCTGCAGCAAGACCCTTGAGATGAGGAGATTGTGTAGTTAATGCCACAGACTCATCTTTTTTTCTCATCTGTTGGGGCACAGCATCCTGGGGTCGCAGCAGACTCCTCTTAAGCAGATGAGATCCTTGCAGGTACCGCAATGGGACTTCTCCTTATGTCACATCAGTGTCAGCCTCCAGGAGAGGCATGTACAGCAGAAATACTGGTCTCTTCAAGCTTTACTCATGAAGCTTCTCTACCAGGAATGTGAGTGAATAGGGTAATGAATGGAGCTGTTTTAAATCTTGGCAGGTGAGAACATTCTTGCTATACCTCCAGCTGGTATTCAATCACTTTACGGAAAGGAGTGAAATGATCCAGAGACTCTCCACTGATCTGAGGCAGAAACAGCTGCTGAAAACAAACCCATCTGAATCACTGAACAGGGCAAGGTTAGCAGGACAAGAGCTGCAGACAGCCTTGCATACAGGAAAAAGGCTACCATCGGTAATGCAACATGGGAAATACGCTCTTGGAGCAAATCAAGAGAGCAGAGGTTTTTCTGCTACGAGCCTAGACACGTCTCAGCTCTGGAAACAGGAAAAGAAATGTGTAGCGAGGGAACTTGGGAGCTGCTTCCCTTCCAGAATGTATACTGCAGCCTCCCAGGAAGATGAATGCCTGTTATTTCGTTATTTTAGCCTGTTATTTCATCTACTTTGCACTGAAAAGACTCCTAACTGATTTAAGACCTCAAAAGCATCCAATGGGCAAGGACAGTTCTCAGCTTTTTTCTGCTAGGGAGAGAAGGGAAGATAGCATCACTGTCTCAGCACAGATTTTAGAAAAGATGTCAAGTGCATCAAAAACCATCCAGAACAATCAAGAAGAGAATCAGGAATACAAAAAAAGGTCAGTAGCAACCAAACTATTGACTCCTCAGAAACCCTCACGTGCCTGGAGGATTTGGATTTCAAAATAAACTTGTGGAGGACATGTACCTAATAATAAATTCCATCTGTTTAACAAATTTTACTCTTTTATTACCCAGCACTGTTTCCAAAATTCACTCTCCATTCATACCTCAAAGGAGCATAACTCTCAAATCTCCAAGGCTATCCAGAGCTTTCTGGCCAACATGGGCCAGCCAACATGGAAAAAGGGATGCAAGACGTTGCACCAACAGGCAAAGGATGCAAGATATTGAATTAAACAGAGTCACTCTGCCTTGCCTGTGTCTAAAAAGAGATGACAACAAGTAAAGCAGAGATGCTTTGGGAAAGCAAGACACTTTAGGCTATACTTTTGTCCTTTCTCTCAGCTAAATTCTGTCCCTGCTTTCTCCAAGGGGATATGAAATTAAAAGAGAGAGCAATGCACAGAAATGGTTTGCATACAACTCAAATTAAAATGAAAGCTGAGCCGAATGTGTTCTCTGCCAGCCAGAAAGGACCATCTGCATTTCCTTGCTACAGATCAGGCAGTCTCAGCTTCAGTACAAGGATTGCAAGGCTCAAAAAAACAGCTAAAACAGTGTTTCTCTGTGTTTCTCTGAAGGCCACGTATGGATGCCTCACTCCAGATGGCAGCTGACACCTCAGAAACGGGGGACCTGTTCTGAAGAACACTGAGGAGTTAATAATTTGGAAAAAAATACATGCCCTATGAACTTTGGGACGTAATTTGGTTTAAAGAATAAAAAGCAAGAAGAAAGTGAGGGAGACTAAATAAGTAAAATATTATTCTGAGACAGAGAAAAGGTGAATTTATTATACAGAAAAGAGAGCACAAACACCTCTAATTTAGCTTTCATGAAGTGTAGCCTCTTCTGTCTCAAGTATGACTAAAACTAGCTCAGACTGCACACTTTCCTTAAAAGAAGGGCCTTCTGCTTGTCTGGCTTCTCAGGAAAGCCCAACAGAGCAGTCCTTTTTTCAGCAAACATACAAGACCAGCTGTAAGCACTTGGCAGTCCTTCCTTCTATCTTATTTTTACCAGACTTGCTTTTCACTTTTGTTTTTCTCTGGAAAATCCAACATCATTGAACCCACACCAGTATGGAAAACACTCACCAGAAAAGTCTACCCTCTAAAACATACCTCTGCAGTTCTCAAAGCTGTATCTTGGCTCACAAGGCAGCTGAGGATTTCTGAACCACACCAAGGAATGGGAAGAATTGTGCATATATAAAAACTAAACTGTACTTTGGAAAAAAAAGCTTAGGGTACGGGGTAATGGCATATATGGGAAGAGATGTCCTGAGAGCTGCCTATGTATGAACATGATAACATTCCTCCTCCTCCACAGACTAGACAACCTAAGAGGGGTGTGAGGATGTTTGGAGACATTTTATACAATATTGAGTACTATCCACTTGAAATATTAAGGTAAGAATAATTATTTGTTCTTACGAGGCTTGCTGGGTGATCACCGCTAGAGAAAAAGATTTCTTTGCAGCACGAGCTCTTGTTTAAAATTGAAGTAGACAAATACGAAAACTACAAGGTTGGAAACATTTTGTAATATAGAGGGATGTGATCTCTCAGTCAAATGTATTTGAAGTCTCTTCTGAAAACAGGAGCAAAGTGAGTTTTAATTAGTTTTGCATACATAAAGTATACACTGAACTTTCACGTAGCAAAGCTTCAGTTCATTCACTGCAGCTGCAATTTGCACCGCTCCAGGTTAATCCAAACTCTACTCTTTACAAATGTGAAATGCATACTTTTATTAGATGTTATTTCATGTTCGCAAATCAGTATGTGTCAAGTGTGATTTATTACTGTCTGTAGACATCAGAGAAAAGCAAGAATCAGCACACTGACGTTAACTGATGGAAGTAATATTAACTGGCAAGTTCCATTCTGCTTCTGTGTTATGTCGCCAGTCTCTTGACTGTGGAAGAGGGAAAAAAAAAAATCTGATATTGCTCTCTCTGGGCATGCAATTTCAGAAAACAAAGCAGAGAGATCTGATCATCCACCTACAAACAATTTTTCAGCTCACAGTCAGGGGCTTCATGCTACACAGTGCAATGAAGCAAGTTTTCCTCATCAAGCCAGAAGAAAAGTTTTAGTATTCCTATTCAAATGAAATGCATAAGGGGCAAACATCAAAGGCAAACTTAGCAAGTGCTAGCGCACAGGCCAACAAAATCAGGCTAGTTTTGATTTTGGATGGGAACAGGCTCGGCATGTTTGAAATTATTTTCCCAATGCAAAGGCTTGCTTTCATGTCCACACCCCTAGGCAACACCCTGCAGCTGCTAACAGGTCTTTCAATACGCAGAAGCCCAAAGCTTGAGCACCTGATGCTAAACACTGGCAATTCACTTCTTTTTGAGTACTGTCACAGGGGTGGCAATTATAATCCTTTTTCTCTGCTTGCTCACACTTCTTTCTGCCTGGAAACTTACTAACTCCTACATACCCCCATTCGATGCTTCACATTGCAAACCTGTGTGCTTGCTGGGAATACTGGACCAGTTACCGTAAGATATATCCAAAGAGTAATCCTGGATTTCACTAAAATGCAAAATGATGCAGCACTTATTTCCCCATCAAGCCTTCTGCATGGAAAAAAGCCCTTCTTCCCCTAGGGGCATTCCTGGAGCAAAAGTCAACAGCTCTGTTGGATAATGGCCAGCACCAAATATTTTTGTTCCCATCTGCGCAGGCTAAAAGGCTGCAGGCTTTTCACCCTGCTATGGATGGAAACACTCAGACCAAGGCTTTTTTCCCCTCCCAATTCACAACTTCTTGCAAATCTCAGCTAAATCAGGCGATGCATTTGTCAGAAGCCAATACATGACATAGAGTCGTCTTCCCATACAGCCATTTGAAATGGCACTTTAAAGCATCTCCACTCAGACAGTAGTGCATCAGATGCCTTCTGCTTACTTCCAGAAGTGTTTCTATCCTCAGCTGCAAGCAAAGCAGCAGCTCTCATCAGCCCAGTTTTCACCACAAGGCAGCACATTCACTCGTCCACATCAATTTGCCAGAGTTTTGTGTCTCTCAGCCCGTTTGTTCCCCAGATCTCTTCCTGGGAAAGGGGAACGACGCAACGAACAGAGCTCAGAGTGCTTTGGGTGTGAAATTCAGAAGACTTGGCAGAATCAAGCCCTAACTAATACACAGCAGACGAACCAGCACCAAGAGCCCTGGGTGAATACACACGATTGCATAAATCAAGAAGTTCACACTAGATTGAAGACTATGGATGAAGATTATAATTGCAGAAGGGCACATTAGTTAAGGAAGAATATCCACAAAAGAGCTGGAAAGGTTATGGACAAGAGCTTCTGAAAATAAGCGAAAGAAACACAGAACCACCCACAAATCTCATGTGCTCCATTTTATTTCTCTGTGAGTGCAGAGGGAGATGAGAGAAGGAGGAGAAAAAAGCCAAAGAGGGTCCCAGTGCTGAACTTTTACATAAATTCTTCCTCTGAGGGAGGTTATTTACTCCTATTCGTAGGAATGTCATTGTATTGTCAAGAACTAACTCCCATCTATTTCCCAAGAGGGTATATTAATTTCTCTTCTATTGGGCATCTTGAATAAAGCTTTTTTCCTACTTCTCCGAGTGGCTGCCTCCCTCCTACAACCTGCAATTGCCCTAACACTTTTTGAGGTTTTTAATAACAAGTATATAATGTTATATTGAACACAAGCGGACAGAAAACTGTACCTTGCACAACACTGCAGAGCCATCAATAAAGAAGATGATTGTGGGTTTCTCTAATGCATTGTATTTGTCACCAAAGTGCTGCAAACTATCTCATAGAGAAACACAGCGAGGATACTCCAAACTCACCCACGGAAGAAAGTCACGCTCCCTAAAAATCCACTTATTAAACTCCGGATGGGTAAGCCCTTTCAACCTGATCTATGATTGAACAAGATTTACCCTTTGGAAACACAAAATACTGCCACTGTTGATAAACTGTTGATTTATGTTTGAGCTTTAGCCTTTGCACATTTGACTGTATAAAATTAAATATAGATAACTGCCTCAAAGCAACTTACAGTCAAGAACCTACATTTGGTGAAACGGGTTATAACAAACAGTAACTGCCTCCTAAAGCCCTCCCTGCCCTACAGCCCCCAAGAAGGGCATATCGCTTGGCACAGCAATATTCAGCAGCCACAATGCCATACCAATATAGGCTACTGAAGTCCAGAAAGGACAGGCTAAAGGGAGGAGAGAAGAGGATGGTGACATGGCAGTGCAGTACCCAAAGTCATCTGCTGCAAAATCTGGAAGAACTGATCAAATCACACTGCTGTCTACTGGTGTGCATCTTCAGACAAAATGGCCACAGAAAGCAATGTTCCAACCACATGAGCAGCCCTCTGCACAGGCATTGAGATGGAGAAATAAGAAGTGGATGAAGTTACATGCAACTGTAAGGTAGCCCATTGCCAAAAATCTGCAGACAGGGACACGTGGGTCGAGGCAATCCCAAGCACAAATACAGGCTGGGCAGAGAATGGATAGAGAGCAGCTCTGAGAAGAAGGGCTTGGGGGTATTGGTGGATGAGAAGGTCAACATGAGCCGGCAGTGTGTGCTTGCAGCCCAGAAAGCCAACCATGTCCTGGGCTGCATCAAGAGAAGCAGTAGCAGCAGGTCAAAGGAGGTGATTCTCCCCCTCTACTCTGCTCTCGTGAGACCCCACCTGGAGTACTGTGTCCAGATGTGGGGCCCCCAACATAAAAAAGACATGGACCTGTTGGAGAGAGTCCAGAGGAGAGCCACAAAATTAATCAGAGGGCTAGAGCACCTCCCCTATGAGGACAGGCTGAAAGAGTTGGGGTTGTTCAGCCTGGAGAAGAGAAGGCTCCGAGGAGACCTAATAACAGCCTTCCAGTACCTGAAGGGGGCCTACAGGAGAGATGGGGAGGCACTCTTTATCCGGGAGTGTAGTGAGAGAACAAGGGGTAACGAGTATAAGCTAAAAGAGAGTAAATTTAGACTAGACATTAGCAAGAAATTTTTCACTGTGAGGGTGGTGAGACACTGGAACAGGTTGCCCAGAGAAGCTGTGTGTGCCCCATCCCTGGAGGTGTTCAAGGTCAGGCTGGATGAGACTTTGAGCAACCTGGGCTAGTGGAGGGTGTCCCTGCCCATGGCAGGAGGGTTGGAACTTGATGATCTTTAAGGTCCTCTCCAACCCAAACCATTCTGTGATTCTATGACACACTTCAGAGTACGAAAAGCAGAGCACAATGGCAGTACCAAGCTGAAGATTCTCACTGGTAACTGGAAGACTGTGCACCAGCAGAGCACATTAACACTTCCCTCCATCTCCAAAGCATCCTCAAAGTTTAACACAGGATGGAAAAAACACAAAAATGTCAAAAACCTGGTATGGTCTCAAGGCAGAGCACCCAAAAGGAAAAGAGAAAGGCATCAAAATAAAAAGACATTGTTATTACACACGTAACAGAATCACAAGCTTTGGGGAGAGTAAATCCAAAATAAGCATGCCTCTACATAGCCAGCATCACACGTTAAATAAAAACACGGATCAGGAACAACAGGCTGTGACTGCAGGAAGGACAAGTTGCAGCCATCTCCTGCTGCCACAGCCATCGCCCAAGAATTCAACCTGCTGCTGTCTCTGCGCAGGAGAGGTGGAGGGGCATATTAGACGTATTTTTGATGTATTCCACAGGGAAACGATGACAGGGACACTGCACCTGATGCAGAATACAAGACTAAATAGCTCCTACTCACACTTTCTGGCTGTCAATAGGGACGGGACTGCTACCAATGGAACTGCAGGGAGGTAGTTTACTGCGCTGCCAGCTGAAACATGAGGTCTGAAACCAAATAAGCGATGTCATGCTGAGCCATTAATAAGGAGAAAGAGCTGGCTGACAAAAGCAAAACTACTTGCAGCTACTCCTAAAGACCTCCCTTCTCCATCCTCCCTCCTGCCTTTCCACTGCCAACAGCAACACAGCCACGACTGGGAAATATGTGGCACAAGCAGTTCAGAGATTTCAGAGGGATTTACACCTTTTCAATAAGCTCTTTAGTCCCACCTGCAAGGCTGCCACTTTTCAGATGACCTAACTGTGCCGGGAACTACCTGAAGGTCCACCAGCTACCTGAGCCTGAAACACCTCTTTGAAGGATGCTGGCTGCCTACCTCTGGCTGAAGCAGCTGTAATACCGCCTGGGCCGAAGGCTGCTTAATTATTCCTCAGCACATAATTCATCTTAGTGGTTAGGATTAACGAGAGGGTCACCTGGAGAACATTCTCACAACACACAGATCCCACAGCCTGTCGATCTGAGTGCCCATTGTGTACAGCAGGGAAACAGCATTAATTATGTTGCTCAATGGCCACTTTGGCAACAGTAGAAAGCAACAGGATTCTCCTCCCTTGTCCCTTACTGAAAGACTGGGAACAGTTAATGATACCTATGGCAAGAAATACATAACACCACATGAATGTACCACAGGGCTGGGATTAAGCATCAAAGATTTAAGTCCAAATCTTGGCCTAATTTCTTGCACTCCTGATCCCCTTTCCTGCCTGTGGTGGGTTGGCCCTTGGCTGGGGGCCAAACCACACACACCCACTCACACAGTCTCTGCCCCCACCCAATGATAGGGGAGAGAATTAAAGAGGTAAATGGCAAAGAGGACTCGTGGGTTGAGATAAGGACAATTTAATAACTAAACTACAATAATACTGGAAATAATACTATATACAAAGATGCAATGTGATACACAGTGATACTGCCCTTCCCCACCTGATGACCAAAGGCCCAGCCCACTCCCAGCCAATGACCCCAGAGGAGGGAGGGAATGGGTGATACACAATGATACTGCCCCCCCGAAAAGGCTCAGCCTGTTGCCAACTAATGATCCCCAGAAACTGCACAGACGATTCCCCGAGAAAAGGGGGGAGAGGGAAACGGGGGGAGGGGGTGGATGCGCCACTCCTGGAGGCACTCACGGAACGGAGATAACAGCCCAACTGTCCCAGCCCGAGAGCTGACCGAAGCAGAGGAAAAAAAAACAGCTGATGATCCCCCTGGAGAGGGAGGATTCCAAAACTCACGGAGCGGAGATAACGAGCATCCCGGGCCGAGAGCTAACGGCGTCCGTGTGGGGAGGAGGGGGAGGAAAGGCCTTGGGAGAGCGAACGCAGGGCCCCAAAGCGAGATGAATCCGGAGCCAAAGGGAAGTGAAAAGCCCGCTCTCCCAGAAGAGTCCTCACCTATATACTGGGTATAACGTGCATGGGGTGGAATAATTGGTCAGTCTGCTTCTCAATCTTGACCTAAAAGCAAATCCCAAGCTATAAGCCGGGCTGTCTCTCCCCGCCCCCCGCTCTGTCTATGGAGAGGAGAGAGGCTGAATGTATTTGTCCTTGAGGACAAATAGCAATATCCTAGCAATAACTATAAACGTTCTTCTCTTATCAATTCTCTCCTGAGCAGGAATCCAAAACATAGCTTCTTGCTAGCTATTTATGAAGAGAAGAGAAAAGGGGAAAAAAATTTAACTCTCTTCTGCTTAACCCACGACACCGCCTTTTTCCCCTCCATACTCCTCAAGCCTTCCTCCTCGAGTTTTAAAAGCCAGAAATACCAAAGTACACTTAGTTTTTGCAACACTATTGCAGAAGATGGATTTAGCAGCTATAACCTTGAGATTTGCAAGCATTGTTGCTTCCAGCCCTGATCCTGTCCTCTGCAGAGCACAGGTGTGACAGGGAGAGGACACAGGGCTCTTCACTTGCTGTGTGTCAAGAACAAAAGGGCAGCAGTTATTTTCCTAGCTTCCATCGGGGTGGGTGGGTAGGAAGGAACCACCAGGAGGTATCCAGCACAGGACCAAGTCTGGCATACATTTCCCTTCCCCGTAATACTGTATGTAGCTTCGGGTTCTTGCCTTGCATGCCAGACCCCCTTTTGGGGGAGGGAGAGTTCATGTCCTGGACACAGCATTCATCCATCAGGTACTTCAAGGCATTTCTGGGAATTCAAAAGTTAGGCAGAGCCTCATCTATTTGAGGGCTACACATTTAAGAAAGGGAGGATACCTTCTTCTTTCTGCTGGCACTTTGTTTGCCAGGTTGCTTTTTGGTTTTATATTATTCTATCTGTGTTTGAATGGCAGAGGTGCCCTAGGACGAGGTAAGAGGATTGGATGTCTGTTTCTTTTAATGAATCTCTGCAAACACAAGGAAATAAGGATTTCCCACACCAAAGCAAAGAGTTGCTAGAGTAGGGTTCACCATTCCCAGCACACTTTAAACTCCAAACGAACACTTTCAGCAGAACGCTTTCCCACTTGTCGCTGGCTGAAACTGAAACAGCTTAATACAAGAAGAAACAGTACTTTAGATACCTTGAAATGGCAGCACTCAAAAAGGAAATAAAAATGCCAAGAAAAAAACAAAATATAGAAGCATGTATGAATGATCCACCTAGCACACATCTCAGGAG
Source organism: Pterocles orientalis (assembly GCA_011057875.1). Classification (NCBI taxonomy): domain Eukaryota; kingdom Metazoa; phylum Chordata; class Aves; order Pterocliformes; family Pteroclidae; genus Pterocles; species Pterocles orientalis. Next base: position 314,143 of record WKFP01015052.1, on the reverse strand, counting down.
AAGACACAGAAACCTCAGACATAACCACAGAAATTCCACTCTGAGTACCCTGGCACGTTAAATACCATCTAACAATTTACACAGAAACAACCTTAAAAGCACTTTTTCAGTGCCTGCCGCCTTTCACAGTGGCAGAGACATGTCAGCTCTATTTTATGAACGGGGTTTGTGTGCCACTTTAGGAGGAGAGGAAAAGCAGGGAGGAGCAGAAGGTGGCACAGTCTCGCTTTGTCATCAGAGTGACTTCTGGAACAAGCTGGAGACAGAGAAGCAACTAGCAAAGAAACATTCTTGTGAGACTGCAGAACAGCAAAACATTAATAGCTGCACTAACACTTCCGAATTTCACCGCCCAAGATCAAACCAGTACAGTTATTAATTTTTAACAGCAAACACAATGTGTTGTATCTGTCTGGTGTCTCCCCACCCAGCCTAGCTCCAGGAGCACACATATCACCCTTCGAAAGGCTGTGCACCAAATACATGTGCTGAAAAGTCACACTTAGCAATATCATCACTTCTGCAAGTCACCTCTGCAGCCAGAGCCCTCAAAACAGTAAATAACTCCTTCCAAGAAGAAAAGAAAGGAGCCCAATTCCCAAAAGCAGAAGACAGGTCTGGCCATATGCTTCCCGCCAAAGCACCCAGTGGCTTCACACAGATGCTCCTGCTGGCTGCTGTCCAGGTGTCTGCAGGGGAGGGCAGCCTGAGAAATACGGAGGATTTTGCGTCCTTGCACCCCTCTACTCCCCCCTAGAAATGGGACTAAGATGTGACCCCTCTCCTGCCAGCAGTTTATTTTGGAAACTTTAAGATGGGGATTCGCTGAATCCCAAGGGGTCCAGAAGGCATTTAATCAGAAAGACAACTTGCCTGTAAGAGCTGCTATATATGGAGAACACATTAATTTATTCCTGCTCTTGTATGTACAGCCTATCTAGCCAAGGCAGGATGTGTTCATGTCTCTTGCCCATGCAACCCTGCAGCTGTAAAAGCAAACCTTGGACTGCAGACAGCAGTGATTTAGCACTGCTATTAATTAATTCATTAATTCCTACCTCCTTTCATCATGACAATTGACAGCATATACAAGCACACTCATGCTGGGATTCCAAGGTGGTGATCTGGGATCCCAGTGAACCCCAGCTCCTGGCAAACTGTGCTGAATACACTATTTAACATAAAGAAAGATGCAAACAACTGCTCAAATGTCCAATTAACACAAATAACATGATAAATGGATCCCAGCAGTTCAGAGGGGGGAAAGAAGTGGAAATATTTCTTTGCATCTTCCTTATTTCGTTACCTTTGAGTTGCAAAGAAATGCATCTTTCTATCCTCCTCTTCCCCTTCTCTAGAGGCACTATTTGGGAGGCAAGAGCAATGGGAGAAATCTCACTGCAAGCTCAAGGCTCCTTCGCCCCCTCAGGAGATGTGAGGCTCTGTATTTAATTTGCTCTGTTCTCCATTTTGCATTTTAACTGTTTCACATGCCTGAAGCAGTCAACAGGTGAAACTGGGAAAAGCTGGGATACACAGCGAAGTACAGAAACCCTCAGAAAATGTGGAAATTGAAAACTGACTCTCAATCTTAGGCATATTTTAACCATAAACCTCACTGGTTTGCAGATAAATAACTTGGAACGGCAATAGCCACTTCACACTAAAATCACCTCTTTCTACTTGAAAATCATTTCCTTATTCCACATACCAAATTTCACATTTTCCTTTATAGGCTTAAAGCATGTTAATGAAAGGCAAAACCTTTAAGCATTCATTATATGCTTACCTAAATTAAATTATTATTATTCTTTATATTTTCCTTACTTGAATAACTGTGTTTATCAGCAATTTGGAAAATAGAAGTGGCATAAAATTGAGGCATGGGGTATGTGCTTTAATTTCAGCCTTGTCATACCTATTTCTCACAGAGGAGAGAGGAGGAAAGGCCTCCCCTTGTTGCACCACTAAAGGAATTTCAACGGTACAGGCTCCATTGTTCCCACAACCAATCGCTATTTACTCTTAAATGGGTGTAATTGCACCCATTATTTATTAATGGGTGCAATTACACCCATTAATAGCCAAACATATTTATATCCAATTCCATTTACGGGAAGAATAGCCACAAGCTAAGAGAGCAAAAGCCAAAGCAAGAAGTTGTCCAAAAGGTTTAATAATAAAAGTTTGCATTAAAATCTTAAACCTTTTACATACCAACCTGAAGATTTTGTTGCCAGTCCTCTTATTTGCTTTTTTCCAGAGCAATCCGGTAGTGAAAAAAAAGTCATGAAAGATTTACTGCTCTTTACTTAATCAACTCTTATCTTCCCCCCACACATTTAAAGAGAAAGTGCTGCGCTGCAATTCGGAAGATAATTAAAACTATATTACAAAACAAGAGCTACAAACTCAGTATCAGTATCAAGACACATACCCCATTGATGGTGAAAAATTGCAAATATTTTCAGACTAGTAGGCATGGTTTGCAGTACAGTTTGTTTTACTTCTCTTGAAAGCTTACCTCCTGCCCACTGTGCTGCTCAGCCAATATTTTTTAATATCAACACATTTAAAGGAGCTCAATTTAATTACACACCACTCTAATTTTTCTGTCTTTTATCGGTGTTGAACATGTAACTCCATGGGCATGTATATGTTACAGAATCAAGATCTCTATCACCATTGAACTCCTAATTTATCCCTTAAAATATTCAATGAGTGAGAGCTGACAATTTCTTTAGAGTTAGGAACCAATTATGAGCAACTAAGAATAATTTCTGAGGATTGCCACAAAGTTGCTGACAGGGTAGCAAATTAACGTAGGAGCCGTATTTGCATGCTATTTACAAACAGCTTTCCTTCTGTATACCTTCTCTAAAAGCAGCTACTCAGTGCACCTGAATTTGTTGAAACCTACTGCACAATTTTAACCTACAATTGATTATTTTTAATTCACCCATTTCTTATTAGAACAGTTGCCTTGCAGGAAAACATACCTGCTTTTTCTCTTGAGACTATTATGAGCAGATTTTTTTGGTTCATGTCTCAGTAGCCGGGGGCTTCTATGGCTCATCTGAGAGCTATAACCCACAGATTGTCCATATAACCCATAAGTACCTATTATCTCAGTTTCGGGGACATCGTAGCTTTTGGGCACAATTCTTAGAAGAAAAGCCTAGGAAGGAGCAGTTCACAGAAGCTGGGGAACCACTGGAAACAGAGTCCATGTTCAGGAGGGTCAGATCCACAAGGAAAGGTGGGAGTTAAGCACTATTGAGACTTGCCCTGAGGAGGCTTCTCCCTCTTGACACAGGAAAGGGTGGAAAGCTGCAGGTACAGCCAACAAGCCCCAGCGGACAGGGTGAGCAGAGCTCAGCAGGGAGATTTGGGAAGATGGGTTTGGGAGACGGGTAGCCTTGCCAGATCTATCTCAGCCCACATCTCACCATCACCCTGCTTGGTGGTGGTGTGGGGAACTATCATGGCAGGAAGCCATGACTTGCATCCTTGCAGCCCATAACCCTAGCTGAAACCTGGACTTTTTGGGTCAAACTCAGACACAGAGATCTAGAAACGAAGGACTGGCCAGAGGCAGCAACACAGCAGAGGTCATTTGCACTGAAGGTGATGATACCCAGAACTAAGAGTCACCAATATTTGTCTATTTGACTTTACAACCTTAATAGCGCTCTGTTGTTAACAGTTTGCTAAGCTAATTTAATTGAGCACAAGGACTTTATTGTTCACAGGCAATTGAGAAGGTAAAACTCAGTCCTATAATCACACAAACTCAGAAGATACAAGTACAACCTGGAAACAATGACAAATCAGACGCTGCTGTTCTACCATCCAGAAAGGTAATACTGTGAGCAAACCTCTCAGCTCATCGCAAAGCAGCATTGTATTTCAGTCCATCTCCATATGCATCTCCAGCAGCACGCCAAGAACACCCAACAGCAAGAACCAAGACCAGTTCCCCTCTCCTGGACCAACTCTGCCCAGTCACAAGAAGCAGTTACACCAACTATCTAATGAAGACAAAGTCTGGGAGAAATGCAACCAGCAGCAGGAGCTCTTCATCCCTTTAGAGCTTTGGGGTCAGCAGTGATGTTTTACCCCAGGCCTGGGACAGAGTCCCTCAGGTGCACCAAGCCCACGCTCTGCTATAACATTGCATTTCATCCTTTCTATGCCCTGACCAAGTGCCATCCTGAGACTGATTTTTTTTTTTCTTTGCATGTTATTGGCAGCTCTTCCTGAACCACCATGCTCTGGTAATGAGACATCAGTTCAAGCATCCACTTGGAACTGATGGTGTCTCTGGAGCTAGCATCAGCCTGTTGCTTATTTAGCTTTTATTGCGCTATACACTTAACATGACGGGTCTAGTCACATTAGCTCTTATATTTTAAGGTTATTAGTGCCAAACCCTTAAACTCCCATCCAAAGACAAGCTTTCTATTTCCCTGGTTATCCTGAGATCCGTTCCCAACTCCTAGAACCAATTTGAGGTAGAGAGGAATTAGCACACAGCTACAATAGGTACCTGCTTTCACAGACCACTACAAATCACTTAGAAGGCAGCAGGTTAATGCAGCACTTTATAAAACCCTGCTCTGAGGTAGCCCCTTACTAGCGTTGATATAATGTAGTCATTAGGGCACATACTCTAATTTGACATGACTTAACTGACACTTATAAAGTAATTGATCCCCGATGCTAATGCTATACTATTGACCTGCAAGACAGCTGGAAGAAAACGCTGCTTTTAGCCAGTTGTTAGTGGTGGTGCGGAAATCGAAGTGTAATTGTTAGATTCACACACAGTTTGGGGGTTTTCTGGTTAAAAGCTGTTCTTAAGAAAAGGATCCCTACAGGCTTTGCATTTCCTTATTTAGGGAATGCCTGAAAAAATGAAGTTAAGCTTACAGATGGAGCTCTTTGCAAATACTCTCCTGTCTGAAAGCATTTATAACAAGTGGTCTGTTGAGACACCAGCACCTGATGTGTCAGGAGAGGCAGGGTGGGAGAAAGTTTTTTGGATACATAACTCTTACTACCAAAAAAACGAAGATAGAAACTGTGTGTCTGTAACAGACTTGAAACCTCTATGAATGTACCAAACAGAAATAAGAGACATCAGGATGAATCATATCATATTATAGAATCATAGAATGGCCCGGGTTGAAAAGGACCATAATGATCATCTAGTTTCAACCCCCCCCCGCCATATGCAGGGCCACCAACCACTAAACCAGGCTGCTCAGAGCCACATCCAGCCTGGCCTTGAATGCCTCCAGGGATGGGGCATCCACAACCTCCCTGGGCAACCTGCTCCAGTGTGCCACCACCCTTTGGGTGAAAAACTTTCTCCTAATCTCTAACCTAAACCTCCCCTGTCCTAGTTTAAAACCATTCCCCCTTGTCCTATCACTATCCACCCTCGTAAACAGTCGCTCCCCCTCCTGTTTATACGCTCCCTTCAAGCACTGGAAGACTGCAATGAGGTCTCCCCAGAGCCTTCTCTTCTCCAAGCTAAACAAGCCCAGTTCCCTCAACCTTTCCTCATAGGAGAGGTGCTCCAGCCCTCTGATCATCTTAGTGGCTCTCCTCTGAACCCTTTCCAAGAGCTCCACGTCCTTCCTGTGCTGGGGGCCCCAGGCCTGGACACAGTACTCCAGATGGGGCCTCACAAGAGCCGAGTAGAGGGGCACAATCACCTCCCTCTCCCTGCTGGCCACCCCTTTTTTAATGCAGCCCAAAACACAGTTGGCTTTGCGGGCTGCAAGCACACATTGCCGGCTCATATCCAGCTTCTCGTCCACCAGGACCCCCAAGTCCTTCTCCGCAGGGCTGCTCTCAAGGAGATCTTCCCCCAGTTTGTATAAATACCTGGGGTTGCCCCGACCCAAGTGCAGCACCCCGCACTTGGCCTTACTAAACCTCATTAGTTTTACACGGGCCCACTTCTCCAGCCTCTCCAGGTCCCTCTGGATGGCTTTCCTTTCTTCCAATGTGTTGACAGCACCACTCAGCTTAGTATCATCTGCAAACTTGCCGAGGGTGCACTCGATGCCATCGTCTATGTCATTGATGAAGATATTAAAGAGCACCGGTCCCAAGATGGACCCCTGAGGGACACTGCTCGTGACCGGCCTCCACCCTGACACAGAACCATTAATCATAACCCTTTGGCTGCCTCTGGCCAGCCAATTCCTAATCCATCGTACAGTCCATCCTGCAAATCCACACCTCTCCAATTTAGAGAGAAGGATGTGGTGAGGGACCATGTCAAAGGCTTTGCAGAAGTCCAGGTAGATGACATCCATCGCCCTTCCCCTGTCCACCGCAGCCGTCACTCCATCATAGAAGGCCACCAGATTGGTCAGGCAAGATCTGCCCTTGGTGAAGCCATGCTGGCTGTCTCGAATCACCTCTTTGTCTCATATGTGCCTTAGCATAGCTTCTAGGAGGATCTGTTCCATGATCTTCCCAGGCACAGAGGTGAGACTCACTGGCCTGTAGTT
>WKFP01015052.1:257765-297254 GCA_011057875.1 Pterocles orientalis | reverse complement strand
GATCAGGTGGCCTGTAGCAGACCCCAACCACTAGATGCCCTATACTGGAATGATCCTTGATTTTTACCCATAAGCTCTCGACCTGATCGTGGCTGTTCCTCAGACATAGCTCTTCACAATCTATCCACTCTTTGACATAGAGGGCAACTCCCCCACCCCTCTTACCTTGCCTATCCTTTCTGAAGAGCTGATAGAATGGGATTTTATGAAATACCTGCTACAGATTTCAGTTCTGCCAAATTCAGAGCACAAAGAGAAAAAAACAGCCACACTGAACATTTTAAACATTTGGTTTCTTTACATGAGTCTGAAATACAGAAGTTATGCCTAAAAAGACAGATTGTGGAAATACGAGACAGAAGCAGTTGCTGTACACAGAACAACTTCCAAATACCGTGAGCTCTGCCCATTTCATCTAATGACAATTCATGTTAATGTTTCACAGCTCTCATTTATAGAGAGAAGGAGGTGGTTACATTTGACCATTCACCAGTTCTCTGCAACTGCTTTTGCGGACAGGACAGAGACAAAAAAACCCCTACCAAACAAACAAACCACAAAACCAAAAGCAAATTGTGTGATCCCTCAACATCTAAATGCCAGTCTAAGCAACCACCACTGACAGACCATCTTTCCCAATTTGTCGGTGCAGACTCTTAAAAATCATGGCTCAAGCTGCATGGCAACATTCTTCACAGAAGCAAAACGAAGTAGTACTGTTCATGCAGCCCTTAATGGGGAGGGATGCTGTCAGTTTTGCACCATTATATGTGAAACAAGAATTCTAAGCCTTCACGTTTTCGTTAATTTACTGTATTTTTCCATTGCCAAAGTTCCTGATGGGTCTGCCAGTGTGAAGCAGAGTAGGTACCAAACAGAGAGAGTTCCCACTTCCCAGTGAGTCTATATGGATGAGGAGACAAGATTAGTTAGCCTCTCCAACTTGCAGCCTACTCCAATCAGAGGTTTCAGCAACACTGTAATACTCCACATATGTCAACAGATCTTTTGGGTACAAGTCTCACAATGCTTTTCAGTGCAGCAAGCCCAGTCACAGAGAGGAATGAGAACTAAGGGGATGACCTGGTTAAGAGCCTGAGCTAGTGTTGCCCTGGGTACGTACACATTGAATTACTGTGTGTACACAGAACCGTCAGGTACAACCAGGCAACAAGTCTCCCATCACTGGCTGAGATTAATTTAAAGTATTTCTGAAAGTTGAGAGAGATCTTCCTCCTGAGGTGTTTGTGTTCTTACTAAAATAAAACTGCATGCTTTACAAAACAAGCACTTACACTGACAGAAAGCAATAAACTTTATAGATTGGGATGGTTTTGCCTAGCAAATACTACTTCTACTTGCTAATCAAGTGTATTTTTGTCAACAAAAAAGCTAAAAGGTATTTTTCATTTTTGTTGTTTTCTCATTCAGATAATTTTTCAAAGACCAATTTGGAGAAACTGCCAGTTAGGTAAGTATTTTGATTTCAACGCTTATGTTATAATACAGACAAAAATATACATTAAAAAAGAACTAACATTAATAGCTGGTTACTTATTCTGCTGCCTGAAGTGGCATTTCTTCCACTGTAATGTCAAAATTTCTGCACCCATCTCCAGGGGTGAAAGGTTTTGGATGCCAAATGACACTATTTATTATTAATATTTTCCACAACTCCCCAATTAATTGGCTTACATAAGACTGACTGCCTTCTGGAATTCATGGATATGACTGCAATTTTTTTAAATTGTGTATTAAATACTCTGAAAACCCTTACACAGGTCTCCTAGCACGAGCAGAAAGGAACCACACAAAACAGCAGACCTAAACCTTGGCCAAACCTCTGGAAGTGGCTCACATGGAGGAACCTGTCATGTTTATAAAGCTCCCATAAAAACTGCAGCCTTGGAAAGTAGGAAATACATATATGCTCTCACTGTCCACAACTGACATCATGGCAAAGATCTTCCTCTTCTTGAGATGCCACACTGACTGTGGCAAAATAAGGCTTATTCTTCTGCTCTTAGTTGCACCACCAGAATCAGTCTCATGGCAGCTTTGCTTTCATGAGGAAGTTCTCACTTGTCCATTAAAAAAACATATAATGACAAAAGAAAATGAGGTTACCTACTAAAGGGCAGAGGGTACTGGTGTGACAGCCACATGCTAGAGGAAACCCCAGATTTCAGTAACAGACACACCAGGCACCAGAATTTCAGAGGATATGTAGGATGCCAGCAAAGCCATGCTTGTGGTTTGCTCCAATTGAACCAGTTTATAATTTTGGTTTTGTCCTCAAATGACTAAACTGGACTGCGCATGAATTGTTTGCTGGATTTTGACATCACTCCATGCAGCACACAGCTAAGAGAACAGAAAACGTCCACATTGTTGCTTCTCAGATCTAAAACCAGGATTCTCGACATAAGCACTAATTAAAGAAGGTATCTTTCATCTTCCTGAAGAAATTTGTGAGGATTGTAACTGCCTCAGGCCTTCTAAGTTAGGGGATCACTGCACTGTGCAATGATATTTTCACATGCCTCCCCATTCTCTCGCTTTTCTGCAGTAATGAAAACCAGTGGGAATTCAGGTAGGGATGTGCCCACAAATCAAGTCCTGACATTTCTTCTTCTGCCTGGTGACAAATAGCTCCACTAAAAGAAGAGGCTGTATCTGTCAAGAAAACCTAGCCAGTTTTTCTTTTTATAAGGTTATTTGTCACTCTTCAGTGCATTCAAGAAATTTATTAGTAAGCTGAAGTTTTTTGATAAAAATTGCTAATTTAGTTGATCCAAGCATATTCTGCTACCAGCTTACAGCAATTCCAGATGTAAACCTGAGAAATCTTCCCCCCACACTCCCCAAAAGAAAAACTGAGTCTGTTTAAGAGAAGGTATTTTAAATTGGGACTCCTCATTCCTTTGACGGGTTCCACAGACTGGATCACAGCTCCTTCTCCTGAAGACCTATCCTCCTGCGAGGCTGCCACACACTGCCCTGCCGGGCGCTAAAAGCATGACAGGAGAAAGGGCACATTCACTATGTGAGAAGTCTGGGCAATCTGTTTGAGGTGGGTGTCTCCTGCTCCTAATTTGCAGTTTTGCGAGGCTGGGAAATCAGGGGGATAGAGCCTCTGCTCCAGCTGGTGGCAGGAAGATTACAGGATCATGGGTGGTAAAAGCTTTTCTTGTTGAAAAAGGTTTTTCTACTAAGCACCGCTGCCTTTGCCATGCGAGGCTCCCTTTACAGCAAATTGTTCCCATACTGTCTCATATACAGTTTTTAAATGGTCTCAATACTACCACCCAGATTTAATGGCTACGGTGAAGGACCCTGTGGAAGCAGATGGGGAATGAAAAGCATTTGCCTGCATTGAAAACATACTGATGTCCTAAAACTCTTCCAGAGAAGAAAAAAAAAAAATTTAAAAAGAGAGAGAATATGCCCTCTGAGATAAAATGGATGATTGTACTTCCAGAGATTGATGAGACTTGTAAAGAGAGAAAGCTCAGTGTATGAGGCAGGTGCCATAAATAAAGGGACAGATAAAAGTTTACTCTGATGGCAGAACAGTACAGAAAATAATACAATTTTGTAGTTCCACAGTCCACAGCTCATCGGGGAATCACTCACTGCAAGGCGACCAAGAAAAGCAAGCCTGCTGTTGGCAGGCTGAGGTCAGAATGAAAGGTCTGCACCCCTAACAGAAAACACTTAGGTGCTGCAAATCAAAAAAAAAATGTTGAAAGCGGTGACTGTAGATAGCCTAGCTCCATGTTTAGCTGTGCGTGGGCCTGCCAAAACCAGGGAGATTTAGTGTCAAGAAGCTCGTATTTGCTGATACCTGGGGAGGCATTTGTGCAAAGGGAAGGGCAGCCAGAGCCTGCAGGAGGCAGTCTGGAAAATCACAGCTCTGTCCAGGGAATGGAGAAGCAGTCGGTCAAATCCAACAGCCCAATCTTAACTTCAGCCACAGTCACTTGTTTGATATTTGGACAAAACTCAACCAATTAGACTGGTTATCAACCTAGCAGGAAGGAGGCCATGTAATACTTCTGCTGAGATGTGCCAGGGCCTTGCAATATATTCTTGCAGCTATATTCTTTGTTTACAAAAATTATCAACAAAGCAACCTGAAACACAGCAAGGGCTTCATTCAGAGCAACCCTACTTTTTCCTTGTTCTTTGAAGAGAAGTGGAAAAAAAAATGCTAAACTTTCAAATGGATTTCACTTGATGGATATATCCTAGAATCATAGAATGGTTTGAGTTGGAAGGGACCTTTAAAATCGTCTAGTTCCAAGGCCCCTGACATGGGCAGGGACACCCTCCACTAGCCCAGATTGCTCAAAGCCTCATCCAGCCTGGTCTTGAACACCTCCAGGGATGGGGCATCCACAGCTTCTCTGGGCAATCTGTTCCTCCAGTGCCTCACCATGCTCACAGCAAAAAAATTCTTCCTAATATTTAATCTAAACTGACCTTCTTTCAGCTTTAATCCATTACCCCTCGTCCTGTCGCTACACTCCCTGATAAAGAGTGTCACCCCATCTTTCCTGTAGGCCCCCTTTAAGTACTGGAAGGCTGCTATAAGATCTCCCTGGGGGCCCCAGAGCTGGATGTAGTACTCCAGGTGGGGTCTCACGAAAGCAGATCAGAAGGGGAGAATCACCTCCCTCGACTTGCTTCTTTTGATGCAGCCCAGGACAATGGTTGGCTTTCTGGGTTGCAAGCGCACATTGCTGGCTCATGTTGAGCTTCTCATCTATCAGCACCCCCAAGTCCTTCTCTTCAGGGCTGCGGTCAATCCGTTCTACACCCAGCTTGTATTTTTGCTTGGGATTGTCTTGATCCAGGTGCAGGACCTTGCACTTGGCCTTGTTGAACTTCATGAGGTTTGTACGGGACCACCTCTCAAGCTTGTCAAGGTCCCTCCGGATGGCATCCCTTCCCTCCAGCATGTTGACTGTGCCAGACAGCTTGGTGAACAAACAGGATAAGTTTTTCTGTAATAAAAGCTGCTTTCACTCAGCACATCGTTAGCAATTCCTTGATTTATTTTCTTCACCTACAACATACATTCCTACTGCTGATGGCAGTGATGACTCGTATCTCTCCAAAACACTCCAACAGAAGACATAAGGAAGTAATTTTCAAAATAAAATCAAAATAATCTAAACAGGTGAATAAATATATCTGACAATAACGCCTCCAATAGACAACTGGAATGTGGGATGCAGCCTGCAGTGGCTCCGTGCTAGAGGATGCATGAACTTCTCTGCACTGACAAGTTACATGCATCACGTACATAGAAGCTCCCCAGGTTTTTGCAGACACATCCCTCTGATCTCACATTGCTCTGCCTTTCTTTATGCCATCTTCCACTTGTGCATTTCTGCAGACCATCAAGGCTTCAGAGACAGTGCCACTGCAACACAGTTCAAACAAGGCTAAAAGGGAACTCCATAATCAGGAGTTTGTATAACTGCTTTGTGCTTTGCGACACCATAATATACTGTTCCAGCAACAAGATGATGTTTTGATGGGTCTTTGGATTTAAAATATCAATCTTTGAAGAATTCTAAGTACCAATCTGCTACATTGTGCTTAAAACCAGTGCTAACAATGCAGTGTCTGTGGAGATGCATGCCTTAGGAAGTAACAGGTAGACACAATAATCCAAAAGCAACTTTTTTTTTTGTACTCACCACCACATCACTTCTGTGTTTTAGAAGGGACAGCAGCAGCCTGACACTTCACATAAAAGCTATGTCAGTGATGCCTAGTGCTCTGAAAAGGAATGGGTATTCCCACCTCTAAACACATAAAGGGAAAAGAAAATTAAAAGACTTCTTCAAATTACCTGAAAATTACTCCTCCTCTCTCCAATTGGAATAAATCCTCACCGTCTTCTTTTATTCCTGTAGACCAAACAGTGGCTTCTTCAGATGTTCCCATTACACAGTAACAGTTATGACCCAGATGTCCTCACAACCACAAGTCTAAAACCAACAGATTCAGCCAAAGCGGAGAGGTGCAACATCTTTCAGCTATTGTTCCCTATACAACTAAGGCCAGGGATATATCAAACATTTTAACCTGACTACATCAAACAAAACTTTTTAAGCAATGTTCAGTAAGTTTTAATGATCTTTTGATTTCAAGCAGGCCACACTACAAAGACCAGCCTTACTTGAAATACAAATGGGCTTCAGACAGAGAACAAGGTCATGGACTAAAGAAAGTACAAATTCAGAAGAAAAACAGAATTATGTTTTCTGCACTAGAGCCTAGGGAAATGGAGTTAGAAAATAAATACTTCAAAACTGAATTTTACTACTACTGGTACAGTAAAACCAGCTATTACACCATGTACCACTGCCACATGACTCTGAAATAAAGACAACAGAGGAACACATCCTCTTTCCAGCTGCCATGTCAACCAGTTTACAAAAAGCTGATGATAGCTCCCTTCCCAAAATGTGTTTGTTCGTTCCATGTTTTGAAAATGCAAAATGCCACTTATTTATGACTCAGGCTCGGTTCAGTGTGGTTGCATTCAACTGAGAATCCGACTCCAGGTTCCAGCACAGACAACCCCCAGCTCATCCCAATGCCATTTGGTGCTACCACCGTCAACTTCAGAAAGTCTCATCCCAACTTAAGTCTTGCAGTAGATCCACAGCTTCACCCGAGTCTTGGGCTTCATCATTTCATTGAATCAGTTCCAACCACTTGCGAACCTCCAAGGTAGCTACGAAAAATCCTCTCATTTCAGTGCACAGCTCTTCCATTACTGCTGTCATGACTTACCTATCATCTGTTTAACGCCTCTTAGGGAAAATATGACATTTAGATCTACATGAACTGCAGACTGAAACACTGTCCTGCAGGGACCTCTAATGTAAGCAAACCCACAGCACTCCAACATGACACATGTACTCTGCAGCTAGACCTAAAGCCAGCTTTTAATGGACAGAGAGTGTACTAGTCACGCAGGGCCACAGGCCAGTTGTGGCAGATAGATTAAACTAGAGGAAAAGCAGCAAGAGGAATGGACATGAAACTTATTGACCATCTTCTCTACCATAACCCAAGCTTCATCCAAGACCATGTTAGAAAGCTTCTTGACAAGGACTCTCAAGTCATCACAGCAATAAGCCATTTGTATCTTTAATATCTATGTCTAATTTGGTATTACAACATTTTCATTTAGTGCCATGTATACTACAGGTGCTGCATTCAATAGACTTAGAATTTTGGCAAAAAAAAAAGATTACTGATAAATAGTTGAATTTCCTTTCGGACACATGGAGTAAGTCGTCAAAGCACTCCTCATTAAATGCATCCATCTTGTATTCACAGGATTTTCTAGTATGCACAACTCCCACTCATTGCTTTGAACACAAATTGGGCTTGAACCAGGCTCTCTTGTCTAAAACCTTTGATTTTCGCAAGGCTCAGAATGAAAGCATTGAGAATCAAACCCAAATCCCTAAGGTTAAGTTGCCTCTCCAATTTTTGACTGGATGCAAGAATAAGATTAGAGGTTTCCCAGTCCCAGACCTGCCTGCCTTGTCAGCTTCTCAACTTAAAAACAACAAAACAAAATAACACAATACCCCAACACAATATACAATCAAGGCAACAGCAACTGAAGATGCTGCAGGTATGTGGTACACAGAAATCCCTCTCTGATAATCCCACCCCTTTACAAGGATGCTATAGAGCAAAGAGAAAATTCAGAACTTGGAATGACTGGACAAAAATTAAGAGATCAGATCTAAACAGTACTACCCAACCCCTGTCCTGTGAGCCCTGGTGCAGCAACAAACACAGCATGGTTCCAGCATATAAAGCCTGTGCTCTTTCCTAGCAGTGTTTTACATGAATGACTCATCTTTACAAACGATAAGGGAGCTAATTGCTCCAAAAGTACTCTGCAGCATGGAATAACAGTAGGTAAGCAGGTGAAAAATTACCCACTGTTTCAAACCAACCATTTCGCATTTGAAATGGAAGACATCCAAAATCCCTGGTGTTGCCTCCAGCAGGAAAGTAAGTCTCTTCAGCTGAGCCGTGACAGCTGGTATATTACATGCTTTGATATGGCACAAGATCCTCTTTGCCTGAACGTGCGGAGCTTAAAAAGAAGAGACTTGTATCTCAAGGTCCTTTTAGGGGGTGGAGGGAGGTGTCAAGCATCCCCTTTACTGTCCACTGTATGACAACAGCTGAGGAGCCATTGCAGGAGAGGGTAATGGGGAAGGCGCAGGCAACATTGATTTGAAAAGCAATTTTAAAATCTTTAAAATTTTCAATTCTCACCCATTATGCCAGTTATCTCCCATATTCTATTGTAAGGTTAATTGCCTGCCAAACAGCCACTGTGAAGAGTTAGGGAGCAGAAATAATTTACCTAGAAGCTGATGTTCACGTTCTTCAGCTGACACCAGTGTCTTCTGCATTTATAAAAAGTATTCTTAAAGCACAATAGCTACCCTTCAGCTTCAAGAAAATAAACATGCCGATCCTTGCCACTAAGCCAAGCCAAGTTTTTCAGGGAGGTAAGCAAGCAAAGACCTCATGCTCTGGAAGGCAGGCACAGGGTTTGGTGGGACGCTGACTCCACCTTTCCAAAGGAAAGCCCATCCTGCTGCCCGCCAGATAGTGCAGGGAAGGATGGCAAGAGCCTCCAGAGATTTGTGTAACTGAATCTGAAGGCCAGGGAGGCTTGTGGAAAACACCAATGAATCCTTATAATGAAACTGGAAATAAAGAAGTTCCATTGAGAAAACAAAAATGCCCACGCCTCCTTGCTTCACTGGAACACTTTCATTTTGGTTCTTGAGTTGCTCCAGTCATTTTTTCTCCCAAAGGTGTCCCCCAACTCACATATCTGCTACTTAAATGTGTCCTAAGGGTAATTTACCACGGGGTGAGGCTGAATGAAATGGCAAATCTCTGTAGGAGAGAGACCCTGCATGACTAGTCCTCTTCCTTGTCTCTGGGCTCTGGTTTGCCAGGGGGTACAACCACAGCCCTCTCCCATTGCCCAAAAGGCTACAGGGTCCTCCTGTATTTCGGGAAACCACAGGGATGGGCATACCTGAAAAGCAAGGGCTCAACCTCAGAATATCATCACTCTGAGATGGCATCTTCCCTGCTAGGGACAAAAAAAACGAGACTAGAGATGTGACCTAATGCAGACATTCACACATGGGGAGAATGACAGCCTCAGAAGTGTTATATCTACAGCAAACAGGCACATGTTATTCCATATTCTTAACCGAAAAGATTTTTAAAAAGTCAAAATTGAGTCTTGCCCTCCAATCTGCATCCTTCTCTGAAAATAAAATAAGTTCTTCCGCTCCTGACAGGACACAGCCTGAAGGAAACCAGCTCTGATGTCCACAGCCCTTTCACTGCATTTATCCCTGCCCTCACACTCTTCACGGCCAGACAGCCCCTCCCTCATAGGCAGGAGTCTCCATCCTCCACCTTCGCTTTGATAAACTTGTGAGCACGTAGCTATAGCCAAGAAATTTATGCCCCTCGTAAGTGTGCTGACAGGAAATTTGGGAAAAAGAGAAGACACACTCATTAACTCAGGAGAACAAGCTAATAAATATCAAAAAGAAAAATCATTAACACATGCTAATAACAATATTAGACCACCATCAACCAAAAAGCCCAGCTGTTTAAAGCAGAAAACAGACAAGAAATTCTCAAGAAGAGGAGATATGACTCAAGGTTTTCCAAAACCATTTACTGTTCTTCTTTTTAATAACAGAGTATGATTTAACTGACAAAAGATAATGAAGGTACTGTCAAGGAGGCTACTTAAGTTGATTGATCATCTGTTTAAAGGCAATCTACCCCTTGCTGCCAAGCAGAAAGCTAAGACATAGAAGAAGTGGCAGCTACAAAGCCCAAAGTCTCGCTGATTGCCTTTGTTAATGCTCTGGGTAAGCATCATTCTCAGATTTTGCTGGAGATCTCAACGAGAAAATCCAGATACCTTTGTACCTTGTATCTTTCTTGGTGCAAGCCCTCACACGATCCACCTCCTCTGGACCTCTTCTAGAGTATTTCTCCTCCCAGATGAATCTAAGCAAGCCCCTTCTCCAGGGAAACAGGAAAGTTGTCAATGAGAAAAGCCAACGATGCTGAGATAAGTTGGACTTTACCAGCTGCCTGTCACCCCAAACTTTTCTGACAGCAGTGCCTTCTCCTGAGTCGCTGCACGAGAAGAAACACTTTTTTGTTGTCTTGCACTCGCAGGTCTGGCACACACAAATTCCCCGTGCTGTACTCAATCTGACCTGCAGTCCATTTTCTGCTACCACCACGCCATTCTCCTTCCTTGTCACTTCATTAACTGCATGGTGGCCTGCGAAAACCATGCAGGAGTAGAGGGCACGCAGGTTCCCTGCTGTCAGTGGCCACGGACAAACGACTGTTATATTCACTACGGCAGCAGTGGAGGGGTTCAGCGGACATGCACTAACATCCCTTAGATGCCGCTCGGACTGAAACAATTCATCAGCCTTACTGGGCAGGTCACCAAGACAGGACCTTGCCCTGTGACAAAGATAAAGAGCCCATGAGATGAGGCTTAACTTGCTCATGGAAGAAACGTTACCTTCCCAACAAGGGAATTATTTCCAATGCTCTCTGCTACTGCAGAAATACAACCCAAAAGCAAGCATGAAAACAAGGGCTGTCTTTTTCCTACCTGTAAGGGTCAGGTAATAAGACCTTGATGGACCAAACTAGAGGTGCCACTATTGGGCCCACACTTGACGTCCCAAACTCATGCAGCCAGCTCAGTGATCAGTGCTGGAGGAAGGAGGCTAAGGAGAAATGTCCCCTTCCGAGTTGTGAGTGTGGTAACAACACTCCTACATGAAAATGCCCTCAGCATAAGCTGCCGACAGGGGTGTGTATTAGCCATTTTTCGAGAGCCATTAATTAAGACCCAAAAAAGCAACTGCCATCCGTTGCACCCCCAACTTCAACAGTGTTCAAGACTATCTTTTCTTTACCTTGAATACATATCTGTACATACACACATGCACACACTCTCCTTACTTGGCAATACACAAATGCGCCCATGGGGACAGATCTGTGCACTCTCACTCGCAGGGCTGACATCCCACCCTTTGAACAAAGGGACATCAGCTGCACAACCATTGTGACTCCCCCCTGCCAAATGAGTCAGAGGAGCCCATCTGCTTAATAAACTATTTATGTTATAGCTTTCTCACATACATTCGTGTCTTATTTTATAATATTTTTAGCATTTCAAGGAGGGACGGGGTACAGGTATGTTGCCATTTAGTGCTGTAGCCATGTGCTGGTTGCCTGGGAAACGGACAGAGGGTGAATTACATTGGCTACATTGGCCAGAGTTTGCAAGAAGAAGAAAAATCCTCTCCTCCCTCTATTTAATATGCCAGAATATTAAAAGACCACTGTATGCATGAAGGCAGTACAAGATTATACATGCCACGTCGCTCGTTGTTGTTAAAGAGTTGGGCTGACTCCATACATTGCCCCTGTTGGCACTATCTTCCCCCTGACAGAGTAGATCTGGCCAAAAATAATAAACTCCTTTACAGAGAATTTTACACCAAAACTTAAACAAGTCCTGTATTTGCTCTCTCACCTGACTGCTGTCTTGCTGCAAGATGCTCAGCGTTGGGCTGCCTGCAGACAAACAACAGGACATCTTCACTGCTGGTTTTGACTTAACATCCGTGATTAATAACAATACAAGCCACTGATCTTTTTGGTTATGGCCTTTTTCTTACGAGAAATGAGTCAATAAAGCCCAAAATTGGACTATAGTAATCTACAGAGGGACAGCGGAGAAAAGGAGAAAAATAAGGAAAGAAAAGTGTATCAGTCACCTCTGAGCAGAAAATGGGAGAAGATACTAAAACCTGGCAGGTCCTTCCTCATCTTATTTATCACATGCTGATAACAAACTGTTTTTAAGAGGAAACTTTGTTGTTGAAATTTGAACAAAAAGTACTGTCCCAGCAGGTCATGGCAAAAATATTGCTTGACTGCTAAAACCAGAGCAAAACACCTACTGGATGTTAATGTTACATATGCAAGAAAAACAACAGGACACAACAAAATGACAAGCGTTCATATTTTCACATTTTAAACTATACCAAAAACATATCTAGTCTTCATGAAGGAGCCCATCTCTACCAACCAACCAGCTGTCTAGTAGCAGGAATTTAAGGCAACTTTAATGCAGAAGGGATGTTTCTCTTTAGTGGATGTTAATAATGGTTTAAAATTTAAGTAACTTGTGTCAATGGACTACTATTAATTTAAGCATGGACTAAAACAGTACATCACAACAGGAACTGTCCTTCTGCTGTAGATAACCTCCATCGAAAAGCTTTTAGAAGCTAAATGAAAGGAAGAACTGTCATCAAGCATGTTGAAAAAAACAGTTCTTCATGTGAATATTTTAATACTAGGTATCTACTTTTTCAATTCTCTAGGTATTTGCATAGAAGCTCAACATCACTCAAGCCACCTCTCTCCTTTTCAGTTCTCTTCTAGCATCTTCCCTTTAATTTACTCCATCAGTTCATTAGACAGAGAGCTTTTCCTGTCTTCCTCAGCTTCCCATAGGACATTTACAACCTTCCCAAGCTTTATGTAGATTATCCAGGACTTAGAACAAACACTTCTTCCTTGAATATCTTCTCCACCCTGAGTCAATGAGTATTTCACTCCACGCTTTTTCCAGGGGCTCATGAAGAAGCCTTCAAGTCATCCCTTCCAGTCTTTCTGTAAAAGGTGGTGTCAGGCAGTTATCCTTATGTATTTGATGTATTTCAATGGTAAAACATTCCCATAATTATCACAAATTACTGCTGGAGTGGTGTCCTTAAAATGAGCCTTCAGCTTTCTTTTGCATTTAGATGCTCATGCCAGGAGCAGCTCTCCCTGGCCTTCCTCCCTCACTTTGTGTAGGACAAGCCTTCCTGTCCCCTCATTCCCCAAAACACGAGAGCCTAGACACAACCATTTATACCACAGAAAACCTATTGCTATTCAGCAGGTCTCATGTTCAGGTAAACAAAACAATGTTGCCTTCATGTTTAGTGCTCCTCGACTTTTACACTTAGAGGTGGCTTTGATTTCAGTGAAGAAACTAGAGGCAGGTTCCTGAAAGACATACAATAACCCAGGGCAGCCCATTAAATTCAAAGGCTCGAGATTTCATTAAAATGAATCCTGTGAGAACAACACCGCCGTAATACATAGATGTTCTTTAAAATACTTACTATTTGCCAAGTATCTTCCAAGACTTCCATATTGCTGTTGGAAGCAATTGCAAGCACAAAGGACTTTGACTTGCAACATGTATATGTTAAAGAAGATGAATCGAAGACCATCTGTAATTTTTTTCTCTGTTGAATCTGGGAGTTTTCACATGCTTCAGCCACTCCTTTATTGTGATGCCTAACTCTTAGCCTGTCAAAGGAAACACTCCAGGCTTCATCGCAAGCCTTTATACTATTCTACTTTAATTCTGATCTAAAAATAAATTAATTATGACTGAAGGTATACATTTGCTCTTTGAAAAAAGGGGAAAAAAATAACATTGATAGGAAAAACCTGCCTAGAATATTGTTGGTTTTAGTTATCAAGAGTCAGTCTCAGGCTTTGATGTGCCCTGCACTCAGTGACAAGATATCTTCTCAAAGAAACAAAGAGATCAACTGACAGATATCTCACAAACAACAGAAAATTATTATCTTTTATACTGTCGTTCTTTTAGCAGTTGTGCTATCAAATCTTGGATTTCCTCCATGATACTTTGATCCTGCAGCATGCGCCAAGCACACCAAAGACTGCACTTGCTCTGTGACAAACTCCTCAGCTGCACAGGTCAGAGGGAAAATTTCTCATCTGTTCTGCCCTATCCATCAATGAAAAAAAATATTATGAAGGCAAAGAGTGACAGAAAAGGTATAAAGAACAATAGCTCCTGCAACATATCTCCCAGAGCATAAAAATTTAAAATTCTGTTTTCCCCTTATATTTCTCCTGACATCCTACAGCATTGCTGGAAAGGCGCTATTAAATCAACCATGCTGGAGGAACTGGAAATATCCAAACCCACTCCTGAGAGTAAGAAATGGGTAGTCTCTCCCTTGTGCTTTTAGATCAGATTTTAGATAAACGGTCAGTGGGAAGCCTGGACTTTACCCTAAAAACCTTCAGCTAATACTTATGACTGCAAGAAGAAGCAAGCCTGAGTAACTTCTACATCATGCATTGCTCGAAAGAAGGAGAGGCAGAGAAGCAAACAGAAACTTGATGGTGCTGCAAAGCTTAATGTCACTTAAAGCCACATCTGAAACCCATCAGGGTCAAAAAGCACAGCCTTTTATGCTGAAATGGGTTACCTACAAAATGCTTGGTAACACAACAAATAACCCCGACAGCTGATTTATCTATTATGTATACTAGTTGCTGCAAACTAAAGATTCGACAACTACAATTCATCACACAAGCTGAAGAGATGGCACCTTCCCAACATCTCAACTTTTGCAGGGCATGGCATTTGCAAATCAGCAAATTGGATTTGTCCCTTTGAATTTGCCCCAGCTGCAGCTGGAAACGAGCAGCAACGCTGGGAAGAGGTGTCCACAGGATGAGAGTCTAATGTCTCATTAAAGGTCCCTTGGTGTTTTTTGAAATATAGATGGTGTTAACTCTCATTTCTTGGCCAAATCAGAAATGGTAATTGCTAAAGCTGTTCAGCATTTCCTATTCCGTTTCTGCTAGCAGCTGTTAGGGACTAAATACTGTCCCTACTAACAGATATTGTCTGTAGAAATGTTCTGCTCAGCCACACATGCCCAAGAAAGCAGGGGAAAGTTTTGCATAGAAATTAAAACTTCCTCAGTTTCCTCTATGTAGGAAAAAAGTCCTCCCAGAGTAGCACTGCTAATTAAAGTCTGTGCAACTGAAGTTGCAGACTGCAGACAGCTATTTGCCTGGACTCCTAGACATCATGCACAGGAACACTGCAATTCTCCATAGCCAGGAACGCTGGAACAACTGAATTACCCCAAAACACAGGCTTGTAAAGAAGATATAAGCTTATCTTAAAGACCTAATAACTGTCTCATTTTAATGATGGACCTGCCAGAGCACACTGCACCAAAAGCTTTTCAACATTCTGAGTAAGTCCACCATCACAACGATGGGGCAAACCGCATCTCCTGCCAGTTTCGTTGCAAACTTAACCAGCTACACACCACCTATGTTCAAACTAGCAAAAGTGATGTGCTTGTTAGGGGCCTAACAACCTAACAGAGAAAGAAAATCTTTTGGAAGGGGAAGCTTCACAGTCTAATGGGTTTTGGAACAAAGAAAAGAGTTAAAAATGCCTGTCCTGTCTATCATTTTTACAGAGTATTGTGCTGTGCTTCATGCTGAAATTTCCCACCAAATGCTTTTCACGTGCTACCACTATCTCTCTTCTCATAGACAAAAATATTGGCATCTTTCTGATACTGAACATTTGGAAAAGTGTCTCGTAAATACAACTGTGCCTTGCCAGGATATGATATTTCAGACCGTGAAGGGACTTTAAAGACACTGCCTTGAGATGTCCTTAACGTGTCTTTTGTTATTCTCCTCTGCACTTACTACAGTTTACAAAAAACCCCAAACTAACAATCTCACAAATTTATAGCATCTATAGCATTACAGAGCACAAACTGGGGTCAAAACCTGCAAATCCTTGAGCTTCTGTCTGCATCTCATGCACTTCACAGCCAGCCCTGTTCAGCTTGTGAGTCTCTAACATGTTACTCCATTGCCACAACCTGGCTCATGCTCATGCACTTGGGAGCAGATTCCTAAATTTAATCTTTGAGGGATGGTCTTCTGTAAAATAAGGGAGGTCCACAAGAGGCATGGAGCACCACAAGCTTCAGATTAATTGACGTGACAGTCGTGAAGCCCATGGTTTAGAGGTGCACCTGCGAAACAGAAGCAGAGCAGAGCTCTGCAATGACTGCTTTCTGCCAGTACAAAGAAAGTGAGGCCCCTTTCTTGCTATTAGAAGTGTTGCTACCTTTTTCTTTCTAAAACAGAAAATAAAAAAGGTCTCAGGTCAGCTGAGAAGACAAAATAGAGGGTTTTTTTATTTTTCCCCCTTTCAAAGAGCTGTGCGTGATTTACCTCCACAGCTCCCAGGCGCAGTGACAGCACCCACACAGCTGAATCCCAGGGGACACCTGAGAAATGCGGGCAGGGCAGGGGAATACTGGATGCTGCAGGTAAACCACCTGCTGCCTTCGGAAGAGAAGGGAAGAGATATCCTGCTCTCAAAGCTGTTCACCCTGTCATCCTGATCAATGAGTCTAAGCTGCTTGGCTCTTTATCAGCTGTGGTCTGCGAACAATTCACAGCAGAACTGTGAGCCACATGGAAATGGAGTCTTTGAGAGTATGCATAGATATAAAACACATATATTCACACAAGAGCAAAGACATTGTATTTTATATTACTTCTGAGAGGCTATATTGCATCAGATAGTGATAATTTCCAGTATCAACTATAACAGAAAGAAATCAGGAGTGGGGGGAAGCACTTGAAGCAAATTAAGTTTATGCTTTTGGGAAATGGATGCCTAACACTCACTTGTAACAGCAGCATAGCTTCCCAGCCTCTTGGTGAGACCCACACCCACTAGTTTTCTTCACAGCAAATGCAGACTGTTTTCAAGCACCATGCAGTTTGAAAAGAAAAGAAGCATCTGTGCAGCATCCCCATTTTATGCAAGATATTCACACTGTTAGCAAACCCAGCAGAAATCCTAAGACAGAGCAGTGACTGTAACAAACCAACAGCTAACACTGAAATGCCTCTGCCTCAGACCATGCCTGCTCTCTTTGAAAGAACAGCTGGAAAAATATCCCAAACATTTCCAACAAAATTCATCATTGCCTTTACTCCAAAAGCAACTAAAAATAGCATCACTATTTTCTCAAGAGAAAGATACATTGAAATAACCCATTGTATACCTCTTGCCAGAAATAATAATTTATTTTTCTTTAACTAACTATATGTTTAAGTTCAGATGTTTTTCCACCTACACTGAGACAGTCACATAACCATGAAAGCTTTCCAAGAGGCTTCTGTTGTGGGGTTTTTTTTAGCAAGTGAATTGTATAAGCTCTGCTATGTATAATACCTAAATAAGTTCTATAATAAAAACAAATAGGGCATTTCTGAAATTTGCTTTGTTTATTTCATGGTAAATGAATAAGGTTTTGATTCAGGTTCTCCAGGAGGCTGCTGCAACCTTTCCTGAGCAAGGGTTGGGGCCAGCTGATTCAGCAGCCAGAAACATATTTTAAACACTGCAGCTGTTGTAGGACTTTGCAACCAAAACCCCTTTCACATCCCTGGGAGCTGCAGCTCTTGCATACAGTGAAAATGAGCGGGACCTCCTGCAGACAGACATCCACATGGCATAAACCCAAAACACACCAGTCAAGTTTGGGAAAAATAAGAATTCCCACAGCAAAGGAAGCAAAGAGTTGCTCCAGGAATTCCTGACCACAAGACTTAGAAGGTAATGAAACAGTCACCTTAAAGAGCTGAATTTATCACCTTTTAAAAGAATGAATGTGCCTCCACCTATGCTTAATTTTTGCAAAGCAAACTGCAACAGAATTTCAAGCTTGTAGTGGCATGTGGATTGGCATTTGGTTGTAATGAGAGTAACCTGTCACCATTTGCATAAAGCTCTGAGGCTTTATGCAAACTTTTCCATCAGTTTTATTTAGTGCAACATCACAGTATTTGATGTGCAAGTGACATTTTAAAGGTGAAAATCAGAGAAGTTCTTATGCGCTCTGATGCTCCCGTGAATATGTAGCCCAAAAGCACATGAGTATTTCAATGTATTTTCAGGACTCGGGGGAATTAGAAACTTCCCTCTGCATTTGACCAACTGAAAAAAAAACGCCTGGTAGGAGCTGACATCTTATTTTCAGTTCCGCTCCCTGATCTTAAAACAATGTTTGATCCTGATTTCTATCACAGCAGTGTAAATCAGAATAATTCCATTATGTAAAACCAGCATGGGATTTTGCTCTGTAGCTTTACCTTTGAGAAGTAATTTAAAATTCTTCTTCTGCAGTAAACTAACAATTCCTATGCTCCTTAGCAGAAGAAAGGAGGTGTTTAACAAGAAACACACTTGGACTAAAATTAACAGCAGGGCTTTGGCGGTATCAAACAATATGGAAACAGTTGCTATGTGTTACTACCTACAAAGATTTAATCCCTTCTCTTATGTCAAGTGTTAGCATGAAGACTTTTCAAAAAAAATCAGAAGGAATGGGGGGCGAAACAGAGTATCTAAGTGTCAGTGAAAGGTTTTGGAAAGGCCAGAGAAACAAAAATGCTCCAAAATGAAGGTGAAGAACCAGATTTTGGGTTGAGCATGCTACTGGCTGAGAGCAGGAAAGGATGGATATCCATTTTCACTGAGTTGTGAAAATGTACAGCAGAAGCAGCAAAACATTTGAGCTATTTTGCCCCCACTAGTGTACCACTTCAGCTCATCTGCGATTCTTGCTTTGCTGTATTGGCCCAACTCCTGCTAATGTGTTCAGTGCAAACACAACAAATCCGAGCTGTCAGAGGCTTTACTCTTACAGGGCTACAATAAACAAAAAAAGCAGAGACATCATTGAGATTACAGTTTCCACCTAGATTATACCAGCCAGCTAAAAAAAGTATTTCACTGGACATGAAGCTTCCAAGGCAGATCTGCCCCCTAGTCTCTGCACAACTCTCAAAGGATTTAAGAAAACTAATAAAGGATAATATTGGTATTTTATGCCTGTTTCTACCACACAGCTGTGACAGAATAGCCAGCAAGAATGATTCTAGAAAAAACATAGTGGTAATCCAATTCATGCCCACAAAATTATAGGCTGTTAAAAATAAATCACAGACACCTTATGAGTGGAGCAAAATGATCCGTCTCTGTAAATGAAGGTGGAAAAGATGTTTTTCAAACCCACTTAATTGTCATGGGTAAAAGCAGTGAGGGCTGTTATATAGCAAAACGAAGGAGGAAAAAATCATAATTAAGAACTCAATCATGTTTCAGCAAAAATTTTGACTTCCAGTTAATTCCTAAATATCCTCTTTGAGCAAAGGAAAAAAAAACATGGAGAACATGGAGATAAAGAATAGTTGTTTAAAAAGAAATATTATTATTTGTGCTTCTTGCTACCTTTTATTAGGAAATGATGTTGGCAGGCTTGGACTCACCGCAGGTTTGATGCACTTTGGATTCAGCACTATGTGAAACTATGTTCTGCTTAACCACACGGGGAGGCAGGAAAATATTCACTATTTGGTTTGGGTTTTTTTAAGGGGAGATGCTAATCCCCTCCTAACACGTTACAGCACCTTTTTCTTTTACCAACTTAATAACCTGCTAAATAAAACCAGCAACTCAAGTATAAGGCTCTACACTGAAATAAAACATCTCATTGCAACAGATCACACAGAAGAATACAAACAAAGTTCAAGAGTGCTGGAAGTTTTAGTAACAGTTACAAAATGCCATTGAAAATTCACTTTCTCTGTCTCGGTTCACAGAATATTCAGATATATCGATCCTCATTATCGTCCAGCTAAAAACCATCTAGGGAGTATTGATCGCCAACATACAGCCATGAAAAACTAGGGAAACTCAAGTTTCAGTAACCGTTATTTACACAACTGGAAAGAAAAATACTCCCTTTCATGGTCACATGTACCTATTGTTCCAAAATAATGCTCTCATCTTCTCCTTGAAAAACTGGTTATTCACACTGTCAGGCTTGACTTGGAAGTTATAATTAGCTTCCTCCAGAAACTTTGACATTAAATTCCAAAATATATAGCAAAACTCTACCACACATATTATTTCCTATCCAATTCTAGCTTCCGTGCTTCCACAAACCTTTCACTACAGGCACAATGTATATCATTCAATTTATATCACTAAGCCACTTTTTAAAAAATGACAGTCTCATGAGTGCTGTTAACAAACCAACAAAGGAAAAAAGCAACAAATTAGGTTCCCCAGGATCCAAGTGAGGTGTGGACTTCTCCTATTGAGATATTATTTCTGTTATTATCTGTTTAATTCCTAGTGAACCCGTGAAGAGCCATTCAAAATACTGCACCCATTCCCTGGAACTTGCAGAATACACAGAATTCAACCCAAAAAATCCTGCATGCAGCCAGCTCACCTACATTTTCATTTTATTAAACCAAAATCTCCTTGCAATGATACTGACACCTTCCTGACCTGAAAGACTCTTAGAGGTTTCCAGCAACAGCCAAGAGCCGTTTCTCCCTCCATCCCTCCCACAGTCCCCAAAAGATTACTTCTTTCCCAGGGAAGAGACACTATGCCTTTACAAAGCTTCAGGATTTCTCCCCCAGGACAGTAACGCAGAGCCAGGTTTTCATGAACTAGAACTATACTACAGAAGTTTGAGGTGTGCTTTTGAATATACAACACTATTGAAGCAAAGTGAGCCGAAACAAAGAATCCAAATTTCAATTCTCCTTCCCTTCCATAAACAGAGTATTTCAACACTAGCAAGACAATACATGTCATTATTTTAAATCACTTGGATTCTTCCTGCTCCAAAAATCATTATAACCAGTATGCACTCCAACTATCTTTTTCCAGTGAAAACTGCATTGATTACTCCAAACTATTTATTATATCCAAGATGGATGGTCTTGAAACGAATGCAGCACTAACTCACGTAGTGAGAAAACTTTCCACCTTTGTCTAAGGGAAAAATAAAAAAGATTCTTGCAGTCTACAAATGTTCAGTGTTCCAACAAGGCATCATCATCTTTCCTTGCCTGGGATTTGGTCAAATCAAGACCTACAACTAAGCACAGCAGTGATTTCCCTTGTCCACTATCTACACATGAAACCCATCAGAAATTGATCACAGATGCTCTTGCTAGCAAGAGCAGTTTTGACTAGTAATATCCTTTCTGTTAGAGACATATTGACCTTGCTGACATGTTTGGATTCTCTTCTTTTTTAACTCATATTTTATTTCTTTTTTAACCCATCCATCACCATTGATTCAAGAACAAGTCACTGGAGAATTTTTCAAGGGCCAGAGAGCTCCGCTATAAACTTCTACTCCACTTTAATCACAAGCACCAATCCACCTTGTAGTGATGTATTCACATTATTCTATATGAAAACAGGGAGCGGACAAAGCAAACAAAATAAGACACAAAAGAGACCCACAAAAACTCTCCAAAACTCATGCAGAGGCTGCATTTTCTGATCACTTTAACTGCCCACTGGATGCACCAAGCAGCTTCTTGCACCAGAAGACAGAAAAGTCTCAACAGCAACTTTAAACGCTAGAGGTATTTAAAGTGACACACATGTATGCATGTATTTATATCAACATTTTTAAAAAAGGAATTAAAAAAAACCTACGAACTATTGAAAGATTTACGGTTCTTTTAAAATAATTAAATGCATTTTGGGGGCTTGACTCATGGTGTGCAAACTACTAACGATGGAGACACCACAGCCACACGTGGAAAGAAGAGGCTTGAGGTCTCTGCAAGGTGGAGGGTGCTTGCCAAATTGTCCTTGGGTCTCGACTTGGAAATTGCATGCTTTGTTTTATTAAGACTAAATTAACACAAATCTATTAAATAGCGTCAGAGTTTAAGACAATGAATGAAGATGACAAAAAATAAAACACTGAAAGCTGGTGTCTATGGGCAGCAAATCCATTCCAGCGACTCTCTTGCTCTCCAACATCACCAAAGGATAAGTGGGACCTACACAATCTGGACACAGCTGCAGCAGGACAGATCTAGTTTGTACAGGGACCGTTCATCAGAAGCTGTTTTTTGCATTAAT
Source organism: Pterocles orientalis (assembly GCA_011057875.1). NCBI lineage: Eukaryota > Metazoa > Chordata > Aves > Pterocliformes > Pteroclidae > Pterocles > Pterocles orientalis. The sequence goes on along the minus strand of WKFP01015052.1, from coordinate 275,263 downwards.
TGGACATTTTTCTAGTAGTCACTTGGTACAGAATAGAAAAATTAAAAAAAAATCAAACCTGTCAAAAACCAGTAAAGTGATACTGTAGGGCTGATGGTTTTCAAGGCAAGCTCATCACAGCAATCTCTGGAGAGACCATGCACAGCAAAAGGCTTCAAATCCCACACTGAATTGCTTCAAGCACCCTTGGTACACTCCAGCCCACTCTTGCACCACGGCCATATGGATCTGAAAGCTTTGGACAGCCACCAGTTATTTGAATGCACACAAGCCAGAGATGGTTTCAGGGCAGCAGAGGTGTTTAGCTGCACACCCACTCTTCTGCAGAAACAGCACACGGAGCCCTCTTGGAGTAAGCAGGATGAAAACATTACACAAGGGAAGATGTTCAACTGGAGAACATCTGTGAAGACTGACAAAGGCAGTACATGAGTGGCATCTCTAGCTATCAATAACCAACTACAACATTTCTAGGTATCTTCTTGCCTCTGGATAAAAACTGGACCAGCCAGGCTCTTCTCTGTGACATCCAGTGATAGGACAAGGGACAATGGGTTCAAGCTGGAACATAGGAGGTTCCACTTGAATGTGAGAAGAAACTTCTTCACAGTGAGGGTGACAGAGCACTGGAACAGGCTGCCCAGAGAGGTTGTGGAGTCTCCTTCTCTGGAGACATTCAAAGCCCGCCTGGATGCGTTGCTGTGTGATCTGATCTAGGTGTTCCTGCTCCAGCAGGGGGATTGGACTAGATGATCTTTCGAGGTCCCTTCCAATCCCTAACATTCTGTGATTCTGTGTGATTCCTTGGCATCCTATCTAGCTAATCTTTCTGGCCTTCTGCTTGTTATTATTTCATCCAGCTCGTGTTCATAAAAAAAGACACAGATGTTTCACTCTTGAGAGTCAGCATTGAAAACACCTCAACTTTCTCTGCTAGCAACACACATTCATTGGAATTAATCACTTCACATCATACTAATTAAGAACCGACAACAAACTGAAACGTGTGATCATGTTTCTCTTCATATTTTTGTACAGTTTGGGAATTAAATTTGTTAATACACAAGGAAAAGTATTTATTTATTTAAACTAGAAGAAAGTATGTATTTTGTTAGAAAACTTGCCAGGAACTTTCTTAAAGTGACTTAAGAATCCTATAGAAATCTCTTTCTTTTCTGGTTGTTTATTATTTATAGATGTGGGGAGGTTTTGATCTTGGAACAATTCATGTACTGTAGCTATTTTTCAGATTCAATTCTTGCAGAGATCTGGCCTTTTCTTGGTTCTCTTTCTACAAGCGCAGAGAAAGAAATTCAGACAGTTTCAAAAAAACAGTGTCACTCTCATTTGCAGACAAACAGAAAAGAAGACAAAGGTTTAGCTACCACAGATTTTCAAGAGAATAGATGAAAAGAAGAAAAAAATCTTTGCACTGATTCTTCAGGAAATCAGCTCTGCCAAATGAAAGGATCTGAGCTGACTGGGTTTGTTTTCTTCAAGGCTACACAGCGCCTATGACAAAAGCTCATGTAGAAAATAAGAGGATGATCCATTTATCTCCATCTCCGGATGATTTCACAAAGAACATCCTCCTCTGTCAAAAGGATCAAATAAATATATGGGTGCATTAGGTACTTAATGCATAAATGACTACAATAATTTCACATTGCCAGTGCTCTTCCTGGGTATACTATAGAAGCATATATGATTTTACACAAGTCTGTCGCCAAAATACTATTCAAGAGTACAGCACATAACAATGCTGTTGATTCAGCTCATTAATAAATGCTATACTAATAATTCATTTTTAAGGCAGCCTGTAGTTTCTTTTTATGCGTATCATATCTGAATTTATCTATAGCCTAATTCTTGTAAAAACAAATGCCAACACCTGTCTGGCACACGTATTTGAAGTTTAAAACAGGAGTGTATTTTAAATAAAAAAATCCAAACATCAAGAACAGAAATAATCCATCTATACTTGAGAAGAGGTAGCATGAAAAATAGCATGCAAACCTTAACTTCAAGACTGCATTATTCAAATGCACAGCTCTCCTACTTTTCACTCGACTTTCTTTGCTTTGAAAGACACCGCTCTTAGGCACATGAAAAAGCAACACTCAATAAGCAGGCCACCTTTGCAGAAGTTTGCAGCGATGTCAGGATGGTCTCCACCTGACACAAATGGGGACAATTCCTTAGGTTTCAGGAGATCTATGGCAAATGACTGCCCTCAGAAACAGGTCCACAATCTCACACACTTTCAGCAGAAACTCAGTTCATGCATCCTCTGGACAAAAACAATTATTTCTCCGGCTTCAGCCGTAGGCTTTGTCTGAATTGCCACTATCAGCCCCAGACATTTCACCTATTCAGTCTTCAAAACAGCAAAGCAACAAAAATATTTTATAGCACACAAAGTATATTCTCCTCACACTCTCCTCCTCAGGTTTGTTTTTCTTACCTTCAAACAGAAGCTGGAAATTCACAGAATCATAAAATCATTAAGGTCATTTTTTTTTCATAGAGTCATTATCATTATTAAGGTTGGAAAAGACCTCAAGGATCATAAAGTCCAACCACCAACCCACACCACCTAACCCAATAAACCATGTCCCGAAGCACCACATCTACATGTTTCTTGAACACCTTCAGAGATGGTGACTCCACCACTTCCCTGGGCAGCCTGTTCCAATGCCTGATCACTCTTTCAGTGAAGAAATGTTTTCTAATATCCAGCCTAAACCTCCCCTGGTGCAACTTGAGGCCATTTCCTCTTGTCCTGAGGGGCCCAGAACTGGACACAATATTCCAGATGAGGTCTCACCAGGGCAGAGTAGAGGGGGAGGAGAACCTCTCTCGACCTACTGACCACCCCCCTTCTGATACACCCCAGGATGCCATTGGCCTTCTTGGCCACGAGGGCACAGTGCTGGGTCATGGTCATCCTGCTGTCCACCGGGACCCCCAGGTCCCTCTCCCCTACACTACACTCCACCAGGTCAGTACCCAACTTATACTGGAACCTGGTGTTGTTCTTGCCCAGATGCAAGACTCTACACTTGCTCTTGTTAATTGCATTAAATTTTTTCCCCGCCCAAATCTCCAGCCTGTCTAGGTCTCGCTGAATGGAAGCACAGCCTTCCGGCGTGTCAGCCACTCCTCCCAGTTTCGTATCATCAGCAAACTTGCTGAGGGTGCACTCTATTCCCTCATCCAAGTCGTTGATGAATATATTGAATAGCACTGGTCCCAGTACCGAAACCTGGGGGTCTCCACTAGATACAGGCCTCCAACTAGACTCCATCCCATTCACCACAACTCTCTGGCTTCTTTTCTCCAGCCAGTTCACAATCCATCTCACCACCCGATCATCCAGATCACACTTCCTCAGTTTAGCCGCAAGGATACTGTGGGAGACGGTGTCAAATGCTTTTCTGAAATCGAGATAGACCACATCTACTGCTTTGCCATCATCTGTCCACCTGGTAATATCCTCATAAAAGGCTATCAGGTTGGTCAAGCATGACTTCCCCTTGGTGAAGCCATGTTGACTGCCTCTAATGACCTTCTTATCCCTGATATGCCTAGAGACAGCATCAAGAATAAGTTGTTCCATCACCTTTCCAGGTATGGAGGTGAGGCTGACCGGTCTGTAGTTACCCGGGTCCTCCTTCTTGCCCTTTTTGAAGACTGGTGTGACATTTGCTTTCCTCCAGTCCTCAGGCACCTCCCCTGTTTCCCACGACTTGCCAAAGATGACGGAGAGTGGTCTAGCAATGACTTCCGCCATCTCCCTCAGCACCCGCGGGTGCATCCCATCAGGACCATGGATTTATGGGTGGCCAGATTACTTAACCGCTCCTTAACCCAGTCTTCATCTACCAGAGCAAACTCCTCCTTTGTTCTGACTTCCTCTGGGGCTTCAGGGGTACGGGACTCTTCAGGAAAGCCTCCAGCAGTATAGACAGAGACAAAGAAGGCATTCAGTAACTCTGCCTTCTCTGTATTTTCTGTCACCAGAGCACCCGCCTCATTCATCAGTGGGCCTACATTGCCTCTGGTGTTAGCCTTATCTGCAATGGATTTGAAGAAGCCCTTTCTATTGTCCTTGACCCCTCTAGCAAGGTTTAATTCTAAGGAGGCCTTAGCTTTCCTAGTTGCCTCCCTACACTCTCTGACAACATCCTTATATTCCTCCCAAGTGGACAGCCCCTCCTTCCATGATCTGTAGACCCTCCTTTTACACTTGAGTTTGCCCAGCAGATCCCTCTTTAACCATGCTGGTCTCCTGGCACCCTTCCTTGACTTCCTACCCGTTGGGATGCACCAATCTTGAGCTTGGAAGAAGCACTCTTTGAACACTAACCAACTATCTTGGGCCCCTTTACCTTCAAGTACCCTGTCCCACGGGATTTTCCCTAGCAATTGATTGAAAAGGCCGAAGTTGGCCCTACTGAAGTCCAGCGTTGCTATTCTGCTCTGAATTCTATTACGGCCACATGAGATCCTGAACTCCTCCACCTCATGGTCACTGCAACCAAGGCTGCCCTCAACCTTCACCTCTTCAACCAGACCCTCCTTATTTGTGAGAATAAGATCTAGCGTCGCTCCTCTCCTAGTTGGCTCGTCCACCATTTGCATCAGGAAGTTATCATCAATGCACTGGAGAAACCTCCTGGACTGCGGATGGCTGGCTGCGTAGGCCTTCCAGCAAATATCAGGATAGTTAAAATCCCCCACAATAACCAGGGCCTGTGACTGCGAGGCTGCTACCAGCTGCCTGTAGAAGGCCTCATTGACTTCCTCGTCCTGATCCAGTGGCCTGTAATAGACACTCACAACAGCATCACCCATGCCAGCCTGTCCCTTAATTCTCACCCACAAACTCTCAACTCGCTCGTCACCCACTGCTGGACAGTACTCAATGCATTGAAGTTGTTGTTCTTTCACATAAAGAGCAACTCCCCCCCCTCGCCTTGCTGGCCTGTCTTTCCTGAGAAGGGTATAGCCACCCATGACTACATTCCAGTCATGTGAGCTGTCCCCCCATGTCTCTGTAATTGCCACCAGGTCACAATCTCCTGACCAAACATGGATTTCTAACTCCTCCTGCTTATTTCCCATGCTGCACGCATTTGTGTACAGGCATACACAAATGGATCAGGAGAACACACCTAATCAACACCTGGCTCAGAGGCTGGTGCCAGAGGTGCAATTTTGGGTTTTTTTGATCATAGGGAGGCTTATGTGGCACCAGGCCTGCTAGAGACAGATGGAGTTCACCTGTCTCATAGGGGGGTAAGGATTCTTGCTCGTAAGCTGGCCGGGCTCAGTGAGAGGTCTTTGAACTGGGTTCGAAGGGGGAAGGGGGAATCACCAGGCCCATAACAGACAAACCCAGGGGTGGCACGCTGAGGGTAGGAGCAGATCCGACAGCTCAGCTCAAGTGCATCTACACTAACGCCCGCAGTGTGAGCAACAGGCAAGAGGAGCTGGAGGCCGTTGTGCAACAGAACAGCTGTGACCTAGTGGCCATCACAGAAACATGGTGGGACGAGTCTCACAGCTGGAATGCCGCAATGGATGGCTATAAGCTCTTCAGAAGGGATAGGCAAGGAAGGAGAGGAGGTGGGGTGGCTCTATATGTTAGGGAGTGTTTTGATTGTATAGAAATCAAGGATTGTGATGATAAGTTTGAAAGCTTATGGGTAAGAATGAGGGGAAGGGCTAACAAGGCTGATATCCTGCTGGGAGTGTGTTATAGGCCACCCTCCCAGCAGGAGGAAGCAGAGGAGGCATTCTATAAGCAGCTGGCAGAAGTCTCACGATCGCTCCCCCTGGCTCTAGTGGGAGACTTCAACTTGCTAGATATCTGCTGGAAATTCAACACAGTGGAAAGGAAACAGCCTAGGAGATTCTTGGAGTGTGTGGAAGATGACTTCCTGACACAGCTGGTAAGCAAGCCTACCAGGGGAGGTGCCTCGCTTGACCTGCTGTTCACAAACAGAGAAGGACTGGTGGGAGATGTGGTGGCTGGAGGCCATCTTGGGCTTAGTGACCATGGATAGAGTTCTCGATCCTTCGTGAAGTAAGGAGAGATGCCAGTAAAACAATTAACATGGACTTCCGAAGAGCAGACTTTAGGCTGTTTAGGACACTGTCTGGGAGAGTCCCTTGGGAGACTGTGCTGAAGGGCAAGGGGGCCCAGGAAGGCTGGACATTCCTCAAGAGGGTGGTTTTAAAAGCACAGGAACAGGCTGTCCCCATCTGTAGAAAGACAAAGTGGCAGAGAAGACGACCAGGCTGGCTAAACAAAGCTAAGGATGTAATATTCCTGTCCAAAATATTTTTAAACAAAAGCAAAAAAGCAGAAACGGAAAATAGTTCTCTGTACTGAATCCAGTTGATCAGAAAGAGTCATGTATCAATAGATTACTGTGACTATTGCTACCCATGTAACAGCAGGACTACTTGAAAGAGGAGGGCAGGTATAGCAAAAGCTTTTATTTTTGTTACAGAAACAGCACTTTATACAATATGTATTTGTCTTTTTCATATCTTGTTTTATGCTAAATTCATATAATCACAGAATGGTTTGGGTTGGAATGGACCTTAAAGATCATCCAGTTCCACCTCCCACTAGCCCAGGTTCCTCAAAGCCTCATCCAGCCTGGCCTTGAACACCTCCAGGGATGGGCCATCCACAGTTTCCCTGGGCAACCTGTTCCATTGTCTCACCACCCTCACAGTGAAAAATTTCTTGCTAATATTTCATCTAAATCTCCCCTCTTTGAGCTTAAAACCATTACTCCTCTTCCTATCTCTATACTTCCTGATGAAGAGTCCCTCTCCATCATTCCTGTAGGCCCCCTTCAGCACTGGAAGGTCTCCCCAGACCCTTCTCCAGGCTGAACAACCCCAGCCCTCTCAGTCTGTCCTTGTATGGGAGGTGCTCCAGCCCTCAGACCATCTTCATGGCCTCCTCTGGACTCACTTCAACAGGTCCAGGTCTTTTTTATGTTGGGGGCCCCACATCTGAACACAGTACTCCAGGTGAGGTCTCACGAGAGCAGAGGGGGAGAATCACCTCCCTTGACCTGCTGGTCATGCTTCTTTTGAAGCCCAGGACACGGTTGGCCTTTGAGCTACAAGTGCACACTGCCAGCTCATGTTCAGCTTCTCATCTACTGGAACTCACAAGTCCTTCTCCTCAAGGCTGCTACCTATCCATTCTCCGCCCAGACTGTATTTGTGCTTGGGATTGCCTTGACCCAGGTACAGGACCTTGCACGTGGCCCCCTTGAATTTCATGAGGTTGGCATTGGCCCACCTATCCAGCCTGTCCGGGTCCCTCTGGATGGCATCCCTTCCCTCCAGCATGTCAACTGCACCACACAGCTTGGTATTGTTGGTAAACCTGCTGAGGGTGCACTCAGTTGCACTGTCCACATCACCAACAAAGATGTTAAACAGTACTGACCCCTGAAGAACACCACTTGTCACCATTCTCCACTTGGATATTGAGCCATTGACCACAACTCTTTGGGTGCAACCATCCAGCCAATTTCTTATCCAATGGGTGGTCCACCCATCAAATCCATGTCTCTCCAATTTAGAGGCAAGGATATCACATGGGACAGTGTTGAATGCTTTGCACAAGTCCAGGTAGATGATGTCGGCTTCTCTTCCCTTATCCACCAGCACTGTAGCCCCATTATAGAAGGCCACTAAACTTGTCAGGCACAATTTTCCATTGGTGAAGCCATGTTGGCTATCACTAATCACCTCATTTTCCACATGCTTCAGCAGAATCCCCAGGAGGATCTGCTCCATGATGTTGTCAGGCACAGAGGTGAGATTGACTGGTCTGTAGTTCCCTGGGTCTTCTAATTTTTCCTTTCTTAAAAATGGGGGTTATATTTCCCCTTTTCCAGTCAGCAGGACCTTCCCCAGACTGCCATGACTTCTCAAATAAGGTGGATAGTGGCTTAGCAACTATGTCTTCCAGCTCCCTAAGGACCTGTGGATGGATCCCATCTGGTCCCATGCACCTGAAAGCAGGTACCCTCTCAGTATGTCCCTGTAACCACAGAGGATGGAGGGAGACAAGAGGTGAGAACACTGGGCATTTTGATCACCCTCTTTCAACAACACTCAAACTTTTTAGGGAAAGGGGAGATGTCATGAGAAGTAGGCACATACAGGCATACTCAAGCCCAATGTACTGTGAGATCTTATCAAGTAAAAATTATGTCCAAATATCTGGACAACTCTTACACATACAGTGCAAACCTGCCTCCAGTTTACGGCACATCTTAGGGGGTTCACAGTGGCCAAAATGAGACACATACTGCTTTTAAGTGACCTTCCAAAACCTGCACATTAGCCCAACTCATTAAACAGAACAGAGTCAAACCAGTGGGAACTGGCAAAGTAAAAGATTTTTCTCCCCAGGCTTTTTTGACAATAAAAACAGAACAGTGAAAAAACTCTTTAGAGAACAGTTTATAAGGGATCAACAAATACCAGCTGCTAATGAAGCCTGTCTCTTTCCGTATCTCATTGCCTTATGTTCAAGCACCAGGATGACTGCAAACACCTCCTGCATGCAGACTGAGAGATCATTATTGACAGTGGCAGGACAGACGCACTGAGATGACAGAAGCTTCCTCAAGTGTCAGCACAACAGCAGAAAAAATATTACTAAAAAACAAAAGAGATCAATTAAACACAAGTACATTTATGTAGATTAAACATCATGAGGAAATGTCTGCGATAACCTCTCTTTTTGACAGTAAGGACAGAGAAAACCCCACTGCCTTTTATTCCCTTGAACGTGAAGGATCAAGTTGACAGGTCTGAAATGGGATGGCAAGTCCAGGGGGGAAATCAGAGGGCAGTCAGTACATACTGAAAGAAAAAAAAGGGGAAGATAGAGCCACATGTAGAAGTTATGAGGAATATCAGGAAACAGTATTTTGTTTTTTTTCTGAAACATCAACTTCTCTGCTCCCATCCCTCTGCTAGCCTGGACCACTGTTGGAGGATGAAGAGTAAGCAAGCACAGAGCACAGGGACACATCTCATGGCCCCAACAGAAGCCAACCACAGTCTCAACCCAACAGTTCAGAGACAAGAAAAACACTCGCCCTTCACCAGGACCCTTCTCCTTTGAGCAACAGAGAAAAGCAACCAGCTCTTGCGTGATTTGATTTGGTTTTCATTTTCCTCCAAGGGAGAAAAGGGAAGCAAAACAATTTTCTCTCCAGAACCTGGAGAGTATTAATATATATTTGCCCGTCATATCTATTCCCCTGTAGGATCACCTTCCTCAAGTACACTAGAACCCCATTGGGTTCCTAGGTCCTTTGAGACGTGCAACAAGAAGTTGCCTACAACCATAAACCACTTTACACCCCTGAAAATGTGATGTCTGAAAGCATGAAGGCATAGTGCTCACTCTGCAGACCCAGCAATGCTCCCTGAGGGCAAATTCAGCATTTAAACTCCTGCTTCAGCCATTGCTTAAGCAAACTAGCTTTGCCAGCTCTTTTTTCAACAACCTTTTCAAAAAGTCATACTTCTCATGTTATGTCATTTAATCAGTCACTTAAATGGACAAAAGGAGTATTAAACCAAGGAACAAACTTTGCCCTTCCACACAGAGCTGGCGCAAATACAAGCTAATCATACATTGCCAAAGGGTCTTTGCCTGGAAGGCCAACAAAGTCATGAAGACACTGCCTCATTTTTTGGTTGTTTTTTGTTTGGGTTTTTCTTTTTTTTAAAAAAAAAAAGCATCACATGACAGTGTGTGCAAAGCTGCAGAAACTATTACTGGTTTCTGTTATTAAAAAAATCAACTATTTACTGGAGAATTTTGTTTTGTTTTCTTAAGTAACAAAAAAGCTATTGTTTCTATTCAAAACCAGAGAATTGGTGCCAAAATAAGATCAACATTTCTGAAGGCTTTCTCCGGATTTCCATGACACCTAGTTGATACAAAGAGCTTAGGTTTTTTCTTTTTTAATCTGCCTCAAACACACATTACTGTGCTCCTGCTTGGCACAATGCAGACAAACAGAACTGCTAAAGTGATATATTTCTGTGTGAACACTTGATTACTGTACAGGCAGGAGACTTGATTACTTTCTCCCTGGGGATGCATTGTATATTTAGATACCTTCCTATGGCTAAGGATTGGGTTAATGAATTTCCTCAGTAAATAAATGTATTTAATATAGGTGGAAGTAAACAACCCAAAATGAGAGCCCACTTGTTATCTGCCCAATGTGGATATCCGTGCATAGGGGCTACTCACCCACAGACTTCCCTTGGGAAACAGGGAAAGGGATAGGGAAGGACTACACAAATTTCTGCTGGAAAACGAATGGAAAAGCAACAGCCAAGATGAACCTAGCAAAGTCATTTTTGCTTATTCAAAAATTAAGCACACAGTCTGCAAAACTGAGAACATTTCATGTAAACAGCACTATCCGCAATCCAGAATGTGTTTTACACAGCTTCTTCATTTCTCTAAAGCAGTTTTCAAGCAACTCCACAGCAGTAGAGCTCATAAAAATGCATTACAATATTAATATTTCATGCCAGAGCCAGCCCAACAGGTGAATCCAGAAGAGAGGGCTGGAGAGAGACAGTTGCACGGGTAAGGAGCAGCTTGGCAGCAGGCCCTGACATGTTAATACTGCACGTGGGCATTGCCAGGAGGCTCAGACCTAGAGGGAGCAAAGAAACCCCCTTACAGCAACAACTGCATTAAATATACCCCTCACCAGAGCAAAGCCCAGGCGGGTGAAGCTCTTAGTCCTTCCCAGGGCCTCCCAGAGCAAGGACAGGGGGCAAGAGCTATAGAAACCTCCCTGGGTTTCCGCAGGAACAGATGTATGCACAGTCAATGCACATACACACCTAAACTTACACGTACAGGCTACAGCCAAATATCTACTGTCCTCACTACCAAACCTATTGTATAGTCCAATTTATTGATAAGACTTTCCCAGTAATGGTCTGTTCCAGAACACATTCACATGGCACAGCAACATTGCTTTAGGGTGGACAAGGACCTCACAGCAAAGAAAGATGATCCTGCCCATCTGTGAATTCACAGCACTAAAATGCCACATCAAAGCGTTGGGGTTTTTTTGGAACATCCCTGAATTTTTGCATGGCAATGTCATACAGTATTTCTCACCTGCAGCACTGTATACATACCAGAAAGTTCTCCAAGGAAGATGGGACCTTCAGTAGAAATCCTGCATTCAGCATACATGTAAGGACTGGAGGGAGCTACTAGTTGCCTCCCATGCAGTACACCCCCATGACTTACACCAAACCGTAGCAGCGCCCAAACAGCTTAAGAATTTCAGCAAGAAAGGAACAGACAAGGAGATTCTAAGCTAAATTAGTGTATGGATGCACACAAACACTGTAGTATATAGCTTGTGTATGTACACAAATCAGCCACCAGCAAAGACACAACTTTGTACCATACAAAGGCCAAAGCAAGAAGTGAGTATTTTTGAGAAATATAGACAAGAGCCCTGACATCCCGATCTTCTCTGTGTGGAAGCAGGTGGGTGGGTGCAAAGTTACACAAGATAACAAGTTACATTCTCTCTGTATATCTACAAAATGCTTAGTGTTTCATGGGCAAAAGTTAAACCTCTTTTCTGCTCGCAATTAGTGTTCAAGTACGTCACATAGAATCATAGAATCATAGAATGGTTTTGGTTGGAAAGGACCTTAAACATCATCAAGTTCCAACCCCCCTGCCATGGGCAGGGACACCCTCCACTAGACCAGGTTGCTCAAAGCCTCATCCAGCCTGGCCTTGAACACCTCCAGGGGTGGGGCATCCACAACTTCCCTGGGCAACCTGGGCCACTGCCTCACCACCCTCATAGTGAAAAACTTCTTCCTAATTAGTCTAAATTTACCCTCTTTCAGCTTATACCCATTACCCCTTGTTCTCTCACTACACTCCCTGGTAAAGAGTGCCTCCCCATCTCTCCTGTAGGCCCCCTTCAGGTACTAGAAGGCTGCTATTAAGTCTCCTCGGATCCTTCTCTTCTCCAGGCTGAACAACCCCAACTCTTTCAGCCTGTCCTCACAGGGGAGGTGCTCCAGCCCTCTGATTAATTTTGTGGCTCTCCTCTGGACTCTCTCCAACAGGTCCATGTCTTTTTTATGTTGGGGGCCCCACATCTGAACACAGTACTCCAGGTTGGATCTCACGAGAGCAGAGTAGAGGGGGAGAATCACCTCCCTTGACCTGCTGCTAATGCTTCTCTTCATGCAGCCCAGGACACGGTTCGCTTTCCGGGCTGCAAGCACACACTGCCGGCTCATGTTGACCTTCTCATCCACCAATACACCCAAGTCCTTCTCCTCAGAGCTGTTCTCTATCCATTCTCTGCCCAGCCTGTATTTGTGCTTGGGATTGCCTCAACCCACGTGCAGGACCTTGCACTTGGCCTTGTTAAATTTCATGAGGTTTGCATTGGCCCATCTCTCCAGCCTGTCAAGGTCCCTCTGGATGGCATCCCTTCCCTCCAGCGTGTCCACCACACCACACAGCTTGGTGTCATCAGCAAACTTGCTGAGGGTGCACTCCATCCCACTGTCCATGTCTCCAACAAAGATGTTAAACAACACTGGTCCCAGTACTGACCCCTGCGGAACACCACTTGTCACCGGTCTCCACTTGGACATTGAGCCATTGACGACCACTCTTTGAGTGCGGTCATCTAGCCAGTTTCTTATCCAGCGAGTGGTCGGCCTGTAGTTTCCCGGGTCTTCTTTGTTTCCTTTTTCAAAAATGTGGGTTATAACATCCAACAGCTCTTTTAGATCTCTGTAAGTCTTCCCAATATTCAAGTGGCTGAACTAATACTTTGGTTATTTGAAGAGTGGGTGGGCGGCAGAGCAGTCTGAAAGAGCAAGAAAGCCATACCATAACGTAATGACAAAGGGAAAAGAGGAGTAACACCAGCTCGTTTCTCTTCGAAGATGAGGCCACATGAAGGAAAAGGTGAAAATAAATGTTTTATAACAGCAGTCAATATCTTTACTACCCAATGAATTTTTATTTTGTGAGCCCAGGTAAAAAAAATAATAAGATTCCCTGAAAATGACGATCAAAAACCACGTCTTTTAGATGAGCTTTTCCTTCCTCCCACTGCTGAACACGGACTCCCATGATATAGGAAAGCTGTTTCCTCCACACAGTGAAGCAACACAAATGAGTGACAGAGTAGCTGGCACGATGACAGATGATATCAACATCTTCATCCTGCCACAGAGGGGCCAAGAACATGCAGGGGAAAGGGTGCTGAAGAGCTGAAGAGCCTATTAACAGATGGCGTCTTAACAGTCAGAGCAAGAGGCAACTAAATTAGACCCAGACTAGAATCAAAAACATGTCACATTACCAACAGTAGCAGCATAGGGTCAAAATACTTCTGCTACGATTTCCAATTAAAGAACCATGCTCCCATCTGCAAATGCCATCCAAAAACAACGGCACAGCTTCGAACAGTGCCATCAGCCCCTCCGCCTGATGGAGGAGCCAAAATATATCCCCTGAGCAGGGAGCTGAAAACAGAGGAAACTCAATGCTGCTCAGATAAGAGCACTGAAGAATTTCTTTGGGGATGTGTATACATTTGTGTTTGTGCACACACACACACACACAAACACACATACATATATATATGTTAAGCATTCAGAAGGCTGAAGGCCAAAGTCTCATAACACTTTTCTTCACTGTTTCACCTCTATACACCATACAGCAGTTTTCAGCACAGCTCCAGATTAAATACAATACATGTCACTAAAATTTGTGTAACATCTGTGTCAGAAGGCTGCTATGGAAGACTTACTTCCACAAAACAGCATGGCCAAGAAGAAAAAACATCTGCCTTCTTTTGAAGGGCTATACTCAACACACACCCCTCTCATATCCCACAGTATCAGCTTTGATGCACCAAGAGCCATTCAAAAAAATACAACCTGTGGCATACTCTAAAGCCTGTTGATACTAGCCCACAGTTAAAGTCAGATGAGTTCAGGAGCCACAGCCTCCCCAGGAATATAAAAGCTCCTTCACTCATCTCAACTGCCCTGACTCCACAAAACAAAATCTTCCCAGCCTCTGATCCCTATGCAGCAATTGTAGTTTGAAATACTTTGCTCAATAAATTAAAGCAAGTTCTGGGTGAATGAGACAGACAAGCTAAAGGGCAAAAAATAGTATATCAGTGCTGCAGCTGAGTTTTTTTTTTTTTTCTAGTATACGCTTATCTCAGTAATCACACTGCACAAGTACACAGACTTCAGGGATTTAAAACGCTTCGCCTCAAAATCCAGCTAAGGTTTCCTACGGAGGAACGCTCAGAAAAATTAATCCAGATTAATATTGAATAGATATTTATCCTCAAGCCTCTTCTTCAGAACAGCAAGGCTTTCATGTGGTTTGCTTCATTGGCATTGCAAGTGAGTCATGCTAAACCAAGCCAGTGAGACTAAATCCAGACAAGAATATCCCTGCAGGGGTTAATTCATCGTTCACCCCCTTTCCATAGGGATTAGCCCTCCTGGATGCTCCAACACTGCACATGTGCTGCTTCAGACTCTGTGCTTGCTCTTGCGAAACATTTAGCATATCATTTGATCACATCAACCAAAACAACCCTGCTGAAATTTAAAATTACATCAGCCTCTGTATTTTGGCCTACCAAGTGCCGTGTCTTAGCTCAGCTAAAAGTGTTGCACTCTGGACTGAAAATCACCCCGTTAGCTCTATCCCAGCAAAGGGGTAAGGGCAGAGATGTTACTATGGACGGACAGTGAGGAAAACCACTACAGTTTTAGTAGGGTGCAGGCAGCACTGTCCTCCCCCTGGATTTGGGAGAAGAGAGGGTAAAGAGCAAAAGTTAGTGCCAGACACCTCTTCCTTCACCAAAAGGAGGGCAGAAAAGGGAAACAAAGCTAGAGGAAGGAATCTGTCTTTAGACAATAAGAATTAAACAAAGAAGGGGACAAACATCAGCATCGCTGTTATGGGTTGTCTGGTGGCAAGGAAGGAGTTAAGGTGTTGGCTCAGTTTCTTTAAATGACTCTTAAGGAGTCACCCCCAGTCCTCCCCCCTCCAAGCCTTTGGTAACAGGGGGAGTCAGGGAAGGGACACCACGCTTTAGCCTTTTGTAAGAAACCGCTTGGAAGGCAGGGTCCCGCTCAGGAGGTACCCACCCAAGCCAGGAGCAGCCAATCACGCCTCTGCAAATAACATATTTAGGAAGGAGCATAGAACAATAGCTTTGGCACAGCGCCGCACCGGGAGGAGAGCATGGCGCGGATGGCTGATCTGGTCCCTCCAGTCGCCTGCTCAACTTCTGCAAACGATCTGCTGTAGCCCAGCCCCTGCCATGGCTCATCCGGGAGCCCCTCTTCCCAGGAGCCAATGAAGACCTCCGATGGCAGAAAAGAGGGATACTGAAAGAGACGGCCACGCAGGTACTGAGTCGACCCATGGAAGAGAAGGGTCTCGGCATTTCCCCCTGCCGCGTGGTGAAGAGAAGAAGCAGCTGTGGAGGATCCCACGCTTGGACTAGAAGCCCCACCAGAGTTGGGGGAGTCGCCGGGGGACTTAACCCCCGTTGGAACATGGCAGCCGGGAGAGGCTGTGAGGAAGAAAAGAGCATCTTGAACTGACTGCATCCCCCCCTACCTTTTCCCCCCATGTGCCGCCGGGGGGGGGGGAAGAAGGTACAGAACAAAGCCTTTGGGCTTTGGGACGAAGGGAGGGGTGGGAGAGAAATGCCTTTTGTGTAAGATGTGGTTTCTCTCTTTCAATATCCTGCTTCTTGTTGTAAATAGTTAATAAATACAGTTGTTCTATTCTTCACGCGTCGTGTCGGTCTCTTGCCCGTGACCCTAAGTGGTGAGTGAAACCCTCCCAATTCCCTGGGACTGAGGAGTTCAGCCCACCAGGTGTTTAGAAAAACTGTACCCATGGTTTTATAAACCACGACGATTGGTAAATCTTATTCAAACGCATTTATTTAGCCTTTAATTAATTAAACATGAAATAAGCATCCCAGGCCATAAGTACACCTACCTATAAAATCTTGTCCAAATATACTATTCTTGCTGGCCAATGGGGAAAGCTTGATGTTGCCACTATAAAAAGGAATAAGTTCTCCTCCACATATCTCCGGTTTTCTGTTTGCCTTTTCCTGTACAATCAATCTCCTTTCAGAATTATTATTATTATTATTTTCCTTAGAATTATGAAAATGGTTAGGTCCTACAGTAAAACAAAACAGCAGGGGGAAATGACCTTTAATGGTTATTTCCAAAGTAACGTTTTAATTTACATCAAAATTGAGGCTAAAGGCATGTACATCCCTAAAATAAGCGTTCAGCATGTGTTAAGCACAGTGTGAAGAATTCTCAACACATGCAACCTTAACTGCCGAAAGCCAGTAGTGCAATTTTCTATGCTGCTGGTTTTCTTTTTCCCTAAAGCAAATTACTGTTACTAGGCAGTAACATAATCTTTTAGCATCTTGCTATTAGCATTCAAGTCCACACGAGCATGATGAAAATTTTAACAGTGCAATGTTCTTTGGTCAAACTTTTGCACAGTCAAGGCCAAAATACCAATAGAATCAAATTTGTCCCCCCCGTGCTCTAGTCTCTAGGAGAAGTGCTCCTTTATTTTCATTATGAAAAAAATTAAAACAGTCTACAGAGATACTGATCTCTAAGTGCTTTAGCTACACTGCAGAACCGATATACCAATATAATTCACTCAGATGTCAAAGTATCCTCATAACACATTCAAATACAAAAATATAGGCCATGACAGGTTGGTGACTTACCCAACCAAGCCGGCAAAGGCAAAGTGTTCAACATCAAAAATAAAACATAGTAAGGCACACTGAGGCTTTCCGTATATCAAAGACAAATGCAAGAAAAGACACTTGGAAGCGAAATTATATGGTAGATTCCTGTGCAACAGCAGACAAATTATAAACATTGCTTCAAAAAGGTAAATATTGCAATACACACACAGGTCAAATGAAGTATGGGCAGTGAAGAAAAGATGACGTAGCTCTCAGTGGAGTGCAAGATGCACTTACAGTTTCCTTGAGATAGCAACACATTTACTGGGATCATGTACACTTAGTAAAGGGGCACATATTGCACAGTGTGATGTGCCTAGAGACAGTGGGGTTGAAAACACACAGACCATGTCTCTGCCAGTCTTCAGACACAGAGAAAATGGGTAACTTTCACAGCTATGGTGCAAAAATCTGTTCACTATCCTGAAATATTCCAATACTGGTCCACAAGTTGCTAACCGCCAACAAGCACAAACGAGGAAAGTACCAAAAGGAAAGAAAAGCAAATGTCAAGGACAAAGAGAAAAGAACCAATGAAAGCAGTAATTCAGCTTAGAAGGAAAAACG
>WKFP01015052.1:208953-257745 GCA_011057875.1 Pterocles orientalis | reverse complement strand
GAGAGACAACATTGTTGTCGCTTTTAAGCAAAGACAGTGATTAAGTAAAGGAGATATGTGACTGTTCTGCAGGACATCAGAAAAGGGAGAAAGATATTACACAGTGGAAGGAGAAATGAAACAGAAATATTAACTGAGTGAAAATACCAAGTCCTTGAAAGGTACTGTCACAAATTCAGCAACAGGGAGTAAATATTACTGGGAATACAAAATATTTTCTTCATCTCACAGGAACAAGGAGAGATATACATTGGGAAGTGAATGATGCTTCTATTACTCAACATATTCAAGAGCACATAAAATGCAAACATACCAAAGCTATTTGAGAGGGGAACCGCATAAGGAACAAGAGGGCAACAATTTCAAGTGGAGGTATAATGGGATCTCCTCACAACAGTGTTTCATCATGATTGCTGGTATGAAACAGAGCTGATTCTCTCTACTGTTGTTTAGTTTTGCTGTGATGGGCAGCATAAATCTTGTCCTAGCATAAACAGGTAGCAAAGCCATGAAGGTTTCCTTTGGGCTGATGATACCATGCCAAAGAGAGGGAAGATGAACTTCATAGCTTAGCTGAACCCATCTCTGCTGGGAGAGGGAGCATCTCCTCTGACAGACTCTGGCCCCAAAATAAAAAAGTTTAATAGCCCTCCAAGTCCACTATAGCAAGGTGACTGTCTTTGAAACCTGGCTGTCAAGTAGGATGTCAAAGCAGAACAACATCAAGAAAGCATGTCCAAAGCCACAAAACCCAGAAGCAGTGGCAAGGTGAAAAGTCACAGCAAGGAGAAAAGAACAACCTCTGCACCACCTGAGATTCTTCAAGAATTTTGTGATCACTGGTACCTGCACGAAGCACGGGACATGACCCTTTCAGGCCCCCAGGAACAGAGGGTACCCAAGAGAAACCTTTAGGAAGACCTTACAGAGTAAAGAGCCACCAACACCAACACGGCAGGACTATATGGAAATAGTGGCATGTGAAGGAGGCAACAGTAATGCCTTCTGTGAGCAGCATCGACAGCATGGGGTGGACATAAAGCAACACAATTAGGTGCTTTTTGGAAAGCTCTCTGCAAAATAAGGGAGTGGAGGAAGTGACAACTGTCCTCTAAAACCCAAAATCCTGGAAAATAAAACTGTCCAACTATTTGACAACCCCAGAGGATATAATGGTTCTGATAACATCATGTTTCCCATGCATACTCTTCTGCTTTGGTTACTGCAAAGTATTCCTGTACTCTTCTGCATGAAAATGAGCTTTGCTGTTTAACAGCTGCTCCTCATCTGGGCTAGCAGCACCTGCAAAACCTTGCAAAAACCACAGCTCAGGAAAGACAACTAGAAAGCTCATGATCCACAGCAGCTCCTATCACTGGCAGGAACCAACACAGCTGGACCAGCCAAGGAGCCCTGCACAGCACACCTTTCCCTCTCCCATTTTTCCTTCTTACATGACATAACCCTAATAATGAAAAAAACAACCAACCCACACAATGAACCATGTCATAACACATCATAGGTTTTAGTACAATAATCAAAACATCTTGCATGTGAAAACCATGAGAAGTAGCTGCAACTTTGCGTGACCTGAAACATCTCTGTCCCCAGACTGGATTAATTTCTGATTTTGTCAAGATACGCTCTGTTTTGGTTGTTTGGGGTTGTTTTTTTTCCTCGTATGTGTCAGTCTTCCTAGGAACCTAAAAGGGATCTCAGGAGAGGAAAAGGTGGCATGAGCAGGAGAGCAGGACCACATTTGGGTAACCAAGGAGGGTGTTGCGCAGCAGCCAGCAGACCGGCTTCAGCAGCTGGGGAACCGCAGCCTGAAACCACAGATGGGAAAGATATGCAGCATGTGCCATTTTTGCTCATTCCTCTCACTGTATTTAAGCAATATAGATCATTAGTGAAACAAAGAGATAGGGTTGGCTTCCTTAAAAAAAAATTTTTTTGCTATTATTAGCTGTACCAGCTGGATTTTATCTACTTTTATTGCAACTAAAAAGCTGTCACGCTGCTCTCCTGGAACAGCACACAAATCACTTTCTCCATTGTTTAATCTAGAAATATCTGTCTTTCTCACATTCCCCACCAAAAAGTTTCCTGAATACGAGAGCTCTTACAAGCTGAATAAAATTTTACACTAAATTAAATTAATTCAAGAAATCACAGAAATCAGACCTTCCTCCAGCTAAATGGTTAGCTTTAATTCATGGGCTTGTTACAATTCTTTACTATAATACAATTATGGATGGCAATTAACCTGACATTTTCTTTGCAGTATCCTTTCTTTTAAGCTACCTGAATGAAAAAAGGCTTATTATACGTGTCTCTGCAATATGTTCGTGATTGTTCTACCCTGCATCTATTTAAGACACAATATGACGCTTTCAAACCATATGTAAAAAGACAGAAGAGCTCTACAGATTGTATTTTCTACTGTACCTTTTTAATATTAGAAGCATAATAAATACTAACAAGTACTTTTTACTGCTTTAGTATTTGTGCATCAGTGCCAATACCACGTAAGGAAAGCAATCAGTGTTACACTGTAGCCACAATAGCAGCTTTTCAGAATGAAGTTAGTTTTCCATGCAACATTTGAAAGAGTAGAAGTTGCATCCTTCTGTCAAGAGTACTTGACAATGAACTCCCACAAAAATTATTAAACAACAACATTCGAATGCCTAATTCAGCTTGTAAATTTTGTGAATTTGGAAGATTAAAATTTTTCTTATTTAATTAACGGTTATTATTGTAATACTTTTTTGCTCTTACTGAACATATTCACACAAAATGCTAGCAGCAGCAGCTAAAGCTGTGCTTTAAGATCTCTTTCACTAGCTCTCGAGAATATTCACAGAAATACATATGCTTATATACCCAACAGACAGATGAGAGTCTCATTACTACTTCTGCTGTTAATGAAAAGAAAGCTCTGACAAAGGATGTCACAGATCCCAATTACTCCTCTTGAAAAGGAAGTCAAAACCTGGGGATCTTTGCTCCTCAACTCTCCTGTGCTGGAAATTAAGAGTCAGGATACTGGAGACTTCCCCTATCCCTAAATAATCCCAGTCAAACACATCTTGACTCCACAAACACTGAGTCATGGGAGTAAAGTAAAAATGAAGCTGTTAGTGCTCACGGGCAAAAACATTACAGTGCAAAATCCTGTGCTGTTTTTTGTGTGCTTGTTTTTCCAAGTAAGCCTTCACAGGCAAGCAGAACAGAACAGAGAGGTTACGACTGCTGCTGGGGAAGGCGAAGGGGAAACAGAGCCTGCAGACAAGCAGGCAAAACAGCAGTATCTGAAAAAAGTAAACTGTTCTTCATTTTAATGAGCTGTTGGCATTGAAACCTGTTGCACTTCTGCTTGCTGACTTTTAAATAGCCACTTGTCTGCAGGGTAGATGAGACAAAAGCAAGCCTGCAAGTTGTAAACAGCCAAGTCACACATTTTTTAGAGTACTCATATAATTACCGTGTTTTCTACTGTCCCCCTTAATTGGTGTTTGCAGAGATGGATTCCTGCAGCGTAGTCTGTGGAAATACAGGTCCTGAGCCAGCAGTAGCAAAATGAATTTAATTTAGTAAACTAAAACACTCCTGCAACAGCCCTGATTTCCAAACTCAGGAACCAAGATCAGGTACCTCCACAGGGAGAAAAACACACTCTCAGAAACCCCTAACAATTCCTATACAGGCAAGGGACCAGCAGGCATAACCTGTGTTATAAAGCTCAGCCCCTCAAAACCAGAAGCAAAACTCCAATGCTTTACAAGTTCAAAAACCCAAACCACAGTCCCTTGCATCCATCTATACACATTTTAGAGCTTTGCTATGAAAGACCAACAGCCCACTAAAGGACAACAGGACAGATAAAAGGGACATACTGGTGCTTTAGGTCCCACAAAGTGCATGTTGTTAAAAAAGGAAATTCCAAAACCATTACTAATCTGGGTGACAGGGTACAGCTTTTCAGGTTGCAAAAGGCAATTTCACTTTCATACCACATAAAACTCATGCAATGTGCCCATTTTAAGCAAAAACTAGTTTTGCATTAGTCCTCAGCAGACGTTTAACAAAATGTTCTTGCAGGTGCTGTTATAAAATAGTAGGTTTCAGTAAAAGAGAAAACAACAAGGAAAACCATTGGAAAAGCACATATAAAATTTGCTGCTTGTTAGTAAATACAGAAATGTCAAAGACAGAGCACAGTGCCTGAGAAAAGCCATCTCTTTGAATTCTTAATGCCCAGAGGGACCTCCTATCACAATCACTAGGCTGTTGCAAACATTCTTGCAGTTTCAGGTTTGGTATTCAAAGCCCCAGGTGCACTGGCAATGCTGTCATAAATCACATTTACATGGCTTCAGCTGTGCCGCAGAGCTCTCGGCATGCCCTGACCCAACGTTTTCCAGCTTGCATCTCCTTCCTCTCAGCGCCTTGGCCTTTTGGGGTCTATGTGAAGCTCAAACACTGCAGCAGTGGCACACCCCGCATGCAGGCAAGGCAGGCATCCTGCAGCATCCTCTATCACGAAACGTGTCCAGCTTTGATACAGAGGGAAGACTGTTGCTCATCTAGAGTTAGGTTTGTTTGCTCCGTGTATACTATTTGTGCTGATTGACATCAAATTTCAGCTGCCAAGTTCCCAAGTATTCTATCCATTAATCTTGCAGACTTTCATTTTTACTACACCACTTGACCAAACTTTGCCTCCCTTTTTCCAGATCATTTATAAACACACTGAAGAGCACAAGGTTGAGCAGAGATCTTATGAAGGCCATCACTGACCACGTGGGGAAAGTGGGAAAGGTCCATCCTTCAGGGAACCTGCCAGTGATCTCTTTCCTTGGAGATATTCAAAATTCAGCAGAACCGGGAATAACTTGACCGCACATGGACCTCATCCCTGCTTCGAGCAGCAGTCTCCAGCCTCAGAAGTTCCAGAGGTCCCTTTCCAATCTCTATTATTCTCTTATACTATGATTAGTCCATAACGCGACATTTACCTAGAGTACACAGAGGGTAATTAAAGCTTCCCAATATTATTTTTTTCTCTGCCCTTACAACCACTCCAACCTCACTCAGTATATCACAGCCACAGTAATACGCAATGGTTGAACGGTTCACCAGAGAGTCCTGATATTATTTTTTTTATCTAGGAGTCAGTGAGACTTGTCAATACAGACAACTCACTCCTTTACTCTGCCCCCAACTCAATCAACTCCATCTGTGCAACACCAACTCTCCTCTTAGCCCATGACCTGTCACCAGTCTTGGAAAGGCCTTTTATACATCAAGGTCCTCAGCGAAAACCAGGCACGTCTGTTCAACTGCCCTATTCTTTGGGTTTCTGGCACACCTGCAGGGATGCATATAGCTTTGATTCTCCCTTGGCTGCCCTGCTTAAATTAGATTGCACTTGCTGAAATTATTATTTGCATTCTTATTTGAAATTTATTAACTTCTGCCCTATCCCCTCCTTTTTTTTCCTGAATAAAGAGCTCTAGTGACTTGATTTCTAAATAATAGGTACTAACAGTTCATCTGCCCCTTTTCTATTTTGAAACTCCCCTATAAATTCAAGCTGCTGAAAGGACTTTGTGAGTGAAGAAGAGATGAAAAGATGATCTCTTAGGTTGTTACCTCTAAGTTTAACCAAGTGAGGATCTTCTTTCCACAGTCTGACCGAAACTCCACCTAAAATCACCATTCTCCTTTTCCTGGTAGCCTTCCTCCACTGACATGCTCTGCCTTATCCACAGCTTAAATTTAAATTTCATAAACCTTGAATGTATCACTGTTTCGCTAGCCGAGAGCCCTGGCCTTCCCAGACAGCTGCTCCATCCTTGTCACCATTTTGGCAGTCCTTAATTGTCCTCCTGGTTTCATGTGCAGCCTATCCTCCCGGCCTTTTTCCAGAGAAACAGCTGCATCCTCCTGTCTTCCTGCCCCAAACCTCCCCATTGCAGCTCAACCCACTCTTCAGCCAGGCACCAGCTACTTCAAACCTGTAGATTTATATCTGAATATTACTAAAATCTACTAAATTAGGCCCAAAACCAAGCTCTAAATATTGCTTTTTACAATTCCACCTCTTTACAATTCTAGGTTAATGTGAACTTATGCATATATCTCCTCTGTTAAATTTCCTTGGGACTGGATACTTAAACAACCAGCTTTAGTCCAAAAACACAGAGCAAACCATCACAAGTAAAAGTTTAAAATCCACCGCTACCAAGTCACTGCCATACTCTCTGAATTCAGAGCTGTACTGAAGAACACAGAGAAAAATTGCAACTCAAAGAGAAAAACAAAAGGAGGACAACAGATCCCTGCAAATGTGGTCATTCTTAAATGCCACTGTGCTGCATCTGCCCCACATTCTTCAGTCTCATATGTGAAAACCCACCAACCCAGACAATGCAAGCAAAACAGCACCCAAGTATGTAAGTCTGCGCTTTTTAACATAAACACACTTTAATGCAAAATTTCTACACACCAACACTTTAAAGAAACAAAGTATTTCAGAAAAGGCTGTTTTCAGTCCCAGTGCACAACTCAACCATCCTGCATCACACTCACGAGGTGCCTTGCTGGTACAGCGAGTCACACACGGTCTTGCCAGTGGCCAGTGATTATTGGTGAGCCTCATTCAGGCGGGCGGGTTTTTTCTGAACTTCGGCAGGCCTGACACTTCGAATATGCCTGGGGAGCTCACTTAGTTAAATACTAGCTTTGTTTCAGTAGTTATATCCAATGCTCTTTACAACTGACAGCACCTTGTTATATCCAATGTTCCTTACAACTGACAGGACTTTTCTATATAAGGCCTCAAAACAATTGAGGCATCCGCACAAAATCCACTGGGAAGGAAAATACACCCCAGGGAAAGGTTCCATAGCATCCTGAATTACTCTGGTTTTCTCAGACTGCAAAGAGAGATGCCCTGTTCCATGTACTAAAGCAGTTTTGGCTTTGTTCATTCCTGCCTTCACCAGCAGAAAAAAAAAAAAAAGAAAAAAAAAAAAGAGATAGGTTTTTGCACATCTTGCGATGCTTGTTATGAAAATCAAGCCTCTTGATAGGTTATCTGAGCTGGAAATAAAAGGTAAAATTAATTCATCATATTCAGGCAGGCTATGTGGTGTTTTAGGTTTGTGGTTTTTTCCCCAAATAAATCCTTTTTCCTGGAACTCGGGCAAAATATTCATTGTTTTAATCACTAGAAAATGTTTTGGTTTTTTTTTTTTCCAAATGAATACTTTAATACATCTTGAAGCTGGATTACATGTTAATTATAACAATGTAATATACTGTAAATCTGGAATCCTCAGTAATACAGGTTCTTAACCAGAAGAGATGCTACTACATTGTCTGACACATGATAAAAAGCTTACTAATAAGCTTTTCTTAACAATTAAAACACATTAATAGAAAACTGATTTAATTACAACTCAATCTACTGGAAATCACAAATGCACATAAACAGCTCCTTAATGAAAGGCATTAGGACTCACGCTTTTAATGCACAGTAAGAAGGTGCATATCTTGGCAACGGAGCTCTGGTCTCAATTTTGCTAGGTTTTTCTCAAGTGCTTAACCTTTAATACTGTATGTGTATTAGAGACCGTTAGAATAACAAAATTCCCTTCAGAAATTGATTTGGCTGAGAATCAATTGAAAGGCAATTTGCATTGCAATAAACTATTTCCTGTGGAGAAAAAGAACAGCTCCAGGAAATATGAAACTCAGTTCCCTGCTATCACTATTATAGAGCCTATGTGTGCATATACATGCATTTCCACACAGATGCTAACAGTGTCATTATTAAATATTCATGTTGTCATCTCGTACACATAGGATGGGTTGTAGTGCAGGAGTATTTTGCTCTAATCAACAGCAACACAAGTCAGTTGATATCATGCTCCAATCGGATGCTCAGAGAGCATTGCTGGCGACCTGGCTTCTTCAGAGACGCATAACAACTACAGATATTATTCTACTTTGATGAACTGAGAATAACACATCTACATGCAAAGAACTGGAAACTATACCCATGCAGGCTGTTCTCTTTTACATGCAATTAGCTGGCACAGCCTCAGCAGCCACTGAATTTCTGTATGGTCATTCAGCAGAGAAAGAAAACTTTCTGCCTTGCTACAGGTCTTCCAAGTACTTACATGTCAAGAGACATTTGGCTCTACCTTTTATAATAAAATAGGCACATAAAACCAAAAAGTCAGCGTACTTTTCCAGGAAATCTGTAACCTGGCAATGATGAGACTGTGTGCGGTGCCAAGCTGGAGCACCTCTGGAGCTGCCATCACTGTGCCGCAACCAGCCACACCTACACAGGCTGCTATTGCAGTTACCAGCTCCTGGTAATGCTTCCAAGCTCCTCTGACACACATTTTTCCTACATTGGTGGTAAGGTTTCCAAGTGTAGAAATAAAGCCTTCTGGCACGCTATATTTTTGTGGATTTCAAGACAAGTTAAGGGAATTGTTTTCATGAGCTTGGGAAGTGAGGACATGTGGCAAATTGGGAAGCTGTTATGCAATTTGTGGCGTGTATCTTCATGTATATTTTGGACAACTGAACTGAATCCAGGCAATAACAGAACAGCAAACCTTAGCTTGAACCAGCTGTGTAGCTCCTGATGTGCAAATGAATAATAACTACATCTAGATTTCACCCCTACAGACTAGCACAGTGGCAATGCCAGGGGAAGTCATGGCAAAAATGGACAATAAAAGCACAACAGCACAGAAAAATCTCTTACCCTTTCAGCTGCTACCTGCTCTGTTTTCTTTCCTATGCCAAGATCTGCACAAGGGAGTACTCCTGTACTCAGCAACTCCATGGAGCACAGAAAGGCATAATTTAAGCAGACAGACAGACCGTGATCTCTGGGGAGCTGCCTGCAGGTGGACCCAGAGCTGACTTCATAGCTATACATATTCACGGCAACAGAAAGCTGAATCTGCAGGTACAGGCTCCTCCTGGGACACTTTTATCCAGTGTGCACTAACAAGCCTTCAGAAGTTTATCATAAAAAAGCCGGATCTGTTCCAGGGACCCTCTCCCTGCAGCACTCAAATATTTATTCAATTACACATGCTTATGTTTGACCTATTTGCCACTAGTTTTATGTTAAGCTTATTCAAAAGAAAGGTTGCTTCAATACTCTTTACCCACTTCATACCCTCCCTTTCAGCATTTCCAGATATTTCTTATATATGCTTATTTGAGAATCTCTCCCATTTTTCCTCTACAAGCAAATATGGAATAGATCTGTCTAGGTCAACCTAAAACATCTTTAAGAAACACCACACATATTCATGCAACTAAACTTGATATAAATTCTACTACTCTACTAAAATCCCCCACATGAGTTCTCAGCTTGGTGTTATCTTCTCAAAAGCAGAAAGACCAACAAGCATAAAAGATATTAAGCTCCATGGACAAAATCTGGATGGACCTACTGCTCACATCAATAGTGAGGCTCATCCAACTAGTGACTAGAACCTGAATAAGCTTCACCAATAACCCATAGTATTTAGTCCTGCTAGCTGTACCTTGGAAAGATAAACGCAACCTAATCATACACATTAGGTCAGGGTACAGACAGCCCCCAAGACTTGAGTCATCCTTGGTTGCAATTCAAGATCTCACAAGGCAGCCAACTTCAAATATTTCAAAACAAATCAGCTTGCATTTTGCTGACCACTGAGAAGTAAAAATAACTCCAGCAAGCCAGCGCTAATATCAAAAGCAAACCACAGTCAAGCAAGTGTCACAGCAAGAAAGGATTCGCATGATTTCTGGGCATTAGCAGCTGAGAAAAGCCTCATGAGGAGCTCCTGCTTACCAACTAAACATCCTTGAAGATGACTGACACACACGATCACTTTTTAAAAGGGCCCCCACACTCCCAAACCATACGTACATTTTTAAAACATTGACCTCAAGTCTTCATCTCCAATATACATAAATACAAGCATGTTTGTAGGGACTATTTTAAACACAAAGCAGAGTTTGCCAGAGAAGGAACTGAGCTACAGCACTTAATACTCCTGTTTCACTTCCAGCCGGCTTCCAGCAAACTGCCTGTGTGAAATTCATATCCTATTTAATATCACCAAATCCCTAAGCAGTCCAAGGCCTGGTCTTTGCTTGTGGTTCTTGTTTTTTTGTGAGTAAAAGGGAAATTAAGAATTTAATGTGTGTAGTTCCCGCTGGCAGCTTGGATCAAACGCACTAGCTGGGAAACAAACATTCTGCCTTGTGGATGTGCATGCAGAGGGAGCCGCTTCTCTTGAAGGATGCCACATCAAGGCTGCCAGGTTTGCCACAGGGGCAGAGAACTCACAAGGGGAAATTGAAATCAGATCTAAACGCCTTTAAGGTTCCTGCCTCCACAGGTTTCTAATTCAATCAGTGTTTCAGACCACAGCTGAGTAGAGGGATCGTATTCAGCTCCCCTCAGTCAATGTTGAGAAGTCCACAAGAATTTGCACTGTTATCCCGGGGCTACGAAGCCAAGGACATCCATGTAACTGCAGCTATTCTGCTTTGCGGGTTAATATCTAGAATTCATGATGCTTCTTAGCGCCACACACAAACTACAGCACAGAAATATGCTGTGTCCCCTAACCTTAAAGTCAGGCAATGCATGGTGGTATCTATGACCCTCATGTGCTCATGAGGAATAAAGTAGCACATGAGTTAACTTGCTATTTGCTGCTCTCAGTGCATTTTCAAAGATAACAAGCAGAAGTGGCCACATTTTCACAATCAGTAGTCAATACCAGTGTGCAATTCTCTTATCCAACATATATCCTACATTATCCTGGGTTCTAAAAAAGCTTTTAAAGGAAGGGAAAACGTGCATGTAATTGGCTTATAAAGTCTCTGTGGGGTTAAAAAGATGGAAGAGTCATGAGCTAGTGTGAAAGTTGTTTTCGTGCCCTGCTTTTTCAGCTGCGGAACATTTCTTTTGGAAAACAGTCACCTAAAAGTAAACTCTGGGGAACTTTTCTTCCCCCTTACAACAATAAATATTTCCTGTGAACTAGTGTTTTGAAAATCTCAACAGGTTTAGAGGTTCCGTTTTGTACAGATAAGCATCCAAGAGTTCATGTGTGTATCAAGGCTCCTTTGATCTACACACCAGACTGGAAATCCTAAGAGAAAAAGCTCTCTTACAAGACTTCCTGTATTCCTAAATTTTTGCCAAGGTGGAAATAGCTTATTCCCTTTTCACAGCAGTTCAGTGTTTTTACTTCCAGCTTAGCTGCAAATGAGAGACAAAACCATTTCAAGGAAGCAACCCAAAGAAGAGACAGATCAGCTTGCACATACACAAGTACATTGGAAAATCTCTGGGGAAGACCGAAGCTTACAAGAGCTTCCTAGAGTTAAAAAGAGGTGTTGGCTCATTAAAAAATTTGAGGTGGTGGGCACTAATCAGTGTGGCCACTGTTCGCATTGGACTGCTCTACCTCACAGAAAAAGCTGTCAAAAAATAGGGTTTAGCCTCCAAAGTAAAAGAATCCAACAGCACAGAGATATTCTCAGCACAAACAGAAGAGCTTGACCTTGCAGAAGGCCACATCTGCAGGTCAAACAGGAGTGATAACTAAATATTTGATATCAAGCCCAAAGTACCCTCAGTTCCTTCAGCCCTGGATGCTAGCCTGGAGCTGCTGCTGTATTTCACTACCATCACGGGTTTAACCAAGATTTTGTGTGTCAGCCTCCTTCCCTTATATCTTGCAGAAAAGGAATGAAATCTCTGAAGACCACTTTGAAGCACAAGTTCTGCTGCCATGTTCCTATCGCATCCTTCCAATGTGCACTACCTTAATGGAGGGCTTCCAGTAATGAACAATGGTGCAAAGGGACTCTCTGATTCTCCAGTGAGACGCTGCAGCAACAAACTCTCTGAAACTAGTGAAAGGGGAAAGCAGGGACCCAAATGCCGAGCCATGTTTTATTAACATCACCCACAGTCTCAGAAGGCCAGAAACATACTTTGAGTTACAGGACTGTCTGCAGTGCTGCACCGATACTTCTGTGTTGGTTTTGATGGTGGTGGTGTTTTTTTCAATGGAAAAGCTCCAAGCTGTTTCAAAACATGAAGGAAATTCGTATCCCAAGTCCTGTTCTCTGGGAAAGGAGAAGGAAGGCAATCCAATTATCTTCCCAGACAGGAGGACGAGCTTGGTATGAGCAAACAGCATATCTGGACGGCTGAGTCTATCAGACATCAGCCAAACTTGTGCCCTGATTAATTTACATGCTGGGCACACCCCACACAGCTCAAACAATGTTATTTCATTGAAGTTATTAGCAAGAGGAAAGGGAGGGTATGGGATTCAGGCCCTGCTTTTGCCTTTCATTTGAACACAGAAGACTCAATCATCACAAGGTGTATCTTGAACGAGAAAACCCAAACCTGACCCTGCCAGAAAACAATTCTCCCAGGCTAAGTCTTGTCTTGGAGAAATATGAAATGCCAACAGAGAAAAAAAGGCTAATTTCAGCTATATATAAAATACACTTTTTGCCACTTTCAACTTTTCTATTTTTACAATTGTATCCTCACTGTGGATTAATACACAGGAAACAGAAGTCTCAGCTCGTGGGGGCTACTGAGTGCCCTCCAGCAAAGGGCACACCAGAGTGAGACAGCCTTGAGAAACCACTTCCTCACAGAGATATCCATCAAGTACCCAAGCCTCATGTTTATCAGCAAAGTATTTACCCCTGCTGCTTTTCTACAGTGAAAGAGCACTGCCCTTTCTTTCAGGTTTCCCAGGTTTAATTAGCAAGAACACACAGATGCATCTCAAATAAATAACTTTTTAACCTTGCAATGCAGTGCCACCCAGAAGAGTTCACTTTGGTTTAAAACAACAGTAGACACACACAGATCAAGGAAAATATTTAACTAATGTATGGCTGTGAGGGAAAAAAAAAAAAATTCCTACAAAACACCCATTCCGGTGTCTCTCATGGAGCAGCCCTCTCATTTTAAGGCACTAAGCACAACACGAACATCCAAAACTCACTCAGCCCTCAGAGGAAGCAGCGGCAGCACCACCAGTCCTCAACGATCGCACTTCAGCAGCTCCACATCCACTGCCCCGCCACCTGCCTCGGCCTTTTATAGGCACCGGCCACGTGATCTTACACATCACTGTTGGGCATTGTCACTGGCCTGGGTACGTGACCAACTCCTCAGCGCCTAATGGCCGCCTGCCCCACAAGAGGCGCCTGGGGGGTCAGAACCCTGCTCCCAACCCCCCGGGCGCCATCTTGTGGGGCAGGCGGCCTCCTTTCCACTCTGGATTTTACATGATTTTTGGTGAACCAGATCTGCCTCTTTATGGCCCTCACGCCTAACGCTCACAGGATTTTGTTAATCCTCTTGGAAAAAAAAAAATTAAAAATGTAAACTGAATCTGAGTGCAGCGTTTACCTGGCACCTCTTTATTGGTGTTTTTTTAGATTTCGTATTTATTTCATTCCAAGTCCTAACTAATTGCTAAAATGTTATGCCAGCACACCCGACCTCACACTCCTGGTCACTCAGTTGCACTGTGTTGTACAGGCTGAGAACAGCTTATTCATATTGATAAATAACAAAAATCAAACAAATGTCTGTGGACACAACACTTATTGGTAGAGAAAAGCGGGTGGGCAAATGCAGAAATGGAAACTCCCTAGGCAAACCTAACGTATTTACCCACCACTGTCTTATTATCACTCTCTATCCATAGACACGTCCCAGAACAGCATCCACCTCGCACTAACACGCACCTCCCAAAAACAGGAAGGAGAAAAAGATGGAAAAGAGGTGCATTTGCAACTCTTCTTCCAACTGGAGCTCTTCTTGCACAGACTACAATTTGCAGCCCAGGAATGCAGCAAAATGTTCAATGCAAAGAAATGTCACCTTCCCTGAAAATCACCCCAAATAATCCCAGCAACAAGTAAACTGTAGAATTTATCTACCATTTTCTTGCTTATAAACCTCACTGGCATTCAGGAAGTTGGAAATTCGACAGAAAGCTGAATTTTATTTTAATTAAGAGTTATCTGAACACTCCACACAGTTTTTTGTGACTACTGATTGGTTGTTTATATCAGAATTGACGTCCATAGTAATTTAAGGGCTCCTTACAGCTGCCAGCAGAATGGAAATGTCTGATCTGACACTTAACCAATACCCACATTTCTCTGTGTACAATGGGAAAAAACTTTGCATTGCAATTTCATCTCTGGGATACCCAATACTACTATAAGATTTTCTCTTGTGGTTAGAGCACCTTATTGTTTTTAATTTTAATTCAATACAGCTACCACAGCTCTGTACCAGACACAAAACCTCATCTAATCTGCAATTCTAGAGTTATTGACCTGTTAAACTCCTTATTCTTATACGTTAAGTAGGACTTATAGTAGTATTAAATAGCATGTTGCAAAGCCTTTGACACAGTCCCACATGACATCCTTGTCTCTAAGTTGGAGGGACATGGATTTGACGGAAGGACCACTCGCTGGATAAGGAATTGGCTAGACAGCTGCACTCAGAGAGTGGTGGTCAATGGCTCAATGTCCAAGTGGAGACCGGTGACAAGTGGTGTTCCGCAGGGGTCAGTACTGGGACCAGTGTTGTTTAACATCTTTGTTGGAGACATGGACAGTGGGATGGAGTGCACCCTCAGCAAGTTTGCTGATGACACCAAGCTGTGTGGTGCGGTAGACACACTGGAGGGAAGGGATGCCATCCAGAGGGACCTTGACAGGCTTGAGAGGTGGGCCAATGCAAACCTCATGAAATTTAACAAGGCCAAGTACAAGGTCCTGCACGTGGGTCGAGGCAATCCCAAGCACAAACACAGGCTGAGCGGAGAATGGATAGAGAGCAGCTCTGAGAGGACTTGAGGATACTGGTGGATGAGAAGGTCAACATGAGCCGGCAGTGTGTGCTTGCAGCCCAGAAAGCCAACCGTGTCCTGGGCTGCATCAAAAGAAGCACTAGCAGCAGGTCGAAAGAGGTGATTCTCCCCTCTACTCTGCTCTTTGGAGACCCCACCTGGAGTACTGTGTTCAGATGTGGGGCCCCCAACATAAAAAAGACATGGACCTATTGAAGAGGGTCCAGAGGAGAGCCACAAAATTGTCCAGAGGGCTGGAGCACTTCTCCTACAAGGACAGGCTGAGAAAACGGGTTGTTCAGCCTGGAGAAGAGAAGGCTCCGAGGAGACCTAACAGCAGCCTTCTAGTACCTGAAGGGGGCCTACAGGAGAGATGGGGAAACACTGTTTATCAGGGAGTGTAGTGAGAGGACAAGGGGTAACGGGTATAAGCTGAAAGAGGGGAGATTTAGACTAGACATTAGGGAGAAGGTTTTCACTGAGGGCAGTGAGGCACTGGAACAGGTTGCCCAGGGAAGCTGTGGATGCCCCATCCCTGGAGGTGTTCAAGGCCAGGCTGGATGAGGCTTTGAGCAACCTGGGCTAGTGGGAGGTGTCCCTGCCTGTGGCAGGGGGGTTGGACCTCGATGATCTTTGGGGTCCTTTCCAGCCCAAACCATTCTATGATTCTATGTGTTAAATGGAAAAGTTCTATGTTTGACAAAAATTCCCTCCTCCATTACAGATCAGATTAACTTCTCCTGTCTCGGCAAGCAAGTGGTGAGGACAAAAGACAGTGATGACAGCACTGACTTATCCTACTTGGAGCATGGATACCCAAATCTCCACCTGTAGTTTCATTAATGAAATGGTACATCACCATCAAGTTTTACGTCCAAAGCAAAAACAGCCCTTTTGTCCCAAATCTAACAGCCTTCACACATCTCCTCTGAACAACATTATCAAATCTCTCCTCCTGCCCCTAAAACCTCCATCCTAAAAGCAGCAATGGTAAAGTTTTGGGTCTTGAGGAGCAAGAAGGACAGTACGAGGAGCAGCCTCCTTCAAAACCCCCAGTCCTCACCCTGCTGTGGGCTTTCATGAGTGAAACAGTGCCCAGGAGGCATCACTGCAGGAGGAGGTGGCAGAGCTGTGCAAAAACCCTTTGAAGTCTCTTGGATTTAGAGCCTGTCAGACAGGAGTGCTGCTGGAGTCTAATAAACCATTTGAAAAGTTGGCTTTAAGAGGTTAAGTAGATGCCAGCCTTGCCTAAAAATGCAAATGAAGCATGTCTCCAGATTTCACAGAGAGCTGCCTCAGCTCTATTGAGAGAGTTAGATGTCAAGTCAACTTTCGTTATTAGCTACCGCTACACGTCTGCTCCCCAAACATGGCTGGAGCACAGCTGATATTGCAGAAACAATAGGAGAACAAAACACCAGTATTTATAAATCTGAAAGTGTGCTTGGCCCGCAATGAAGGCATGGCTGCGTTAAATATTGCACCCTAGCCGGATTTTACAATCCAGTGGGGTCACACTGTCTGGAACACTACAAAAACATATTTAATCTTCTGGGAGCTGATGAACATGGAATATAAAGTGCCTCTGTAATTTTCAATTCAAAAATAACCAGAGTTGGAACCTCTTAAAGGACTCTGGCTGCAGCATCCACCGCTTAGACCTTCCTAAGCTAGAAGCTGATCCGTAGCTCTCACAAAACAGAAAGGATTTTGTCTTGCATAAAACCATCTTGGGCCAAATCCTGTCTTGGTTGTAGTGATGTGGTTTTGGGAAAATTGAAGCTGACACGTCAGTATTAACTAGCATTGCAGTGTGGCACGAGCATGCCCCGAGATCTCACAAATTTAAGAGAAAAATAATTCCTCAACAGATCCTAGGCATGTTATTAGGAAGCTCTAAAGCCTCACAGAAAACTTGAGGAATGCTCCTGAAAGGATTCTCTTGGAGAATAAAATGCAACACAAAGTGTTTCCTGTTGTGTGCATTGTATCACCGCAAGCACAGGAAAAAAAAAAAAAAAAAAAAAAAGGCAATCTCGATTTCTACAAGCTCTGATCTGCAGCAAAGCAAATGGTTGACACCGGCTACATTTCTAACAAAAGGCTACAATTCAATGAATAATGAACTTTGTGTAAGCAGTCCTTGCCTTGAGAGCTATGCAGATGTTGACATTGCAAACTTCAGACTTGCTACAACATGTAGCATGGATCGGTCCTGCCTGAACGAGCCTTCCCAGAAGGCCAGACCCCAAGCACAAGTGGTGAGATTAAGATCCCTTCATGCCTCCAGCTCTCAGACCCACTCATCAGTCCAGATGAGACAGATCAGGCCACCCATTTTCTACAATCTGCCTGGCTGAATTTCATCTCATGAAATCTCATTAATGACCCTCCAATGTTTTGTCATAAGAGATAGATAAAAAGAAAAGAGATATATATAATATATATATATATATACACACAACATCTCCTACAGGTCATGTTCCTGATAAATACAACCATATGGTAAATGCAACCACAACGAGCATCACAACAAATAAACGACATACTAATTAAACCCAGTCTTACAGAAACAGTGAGCAATCGCAAACAGTCCTCCCGCCTCCAGAAGCAGCAGCAGGAAACCAGCAGAATCTCATCCAGAGAAATGGGAGTCTTGGACAGAAAACTCAACTATGACTGTGGCCAACAAAAGAACAGGAGTCTCAAGAAGTCCTCACTAGTTCAGAGAAAGCTTCAGGTTACCAAACAACCAAAATTATATACAAAACAGGTGGGGAAGACCAGGCAGAGCTGCCTGTTGCCACCAGCTGCCAAACTGAAAACTCTTTTCAGATCGACAGGTCAGGCATCAGGAAGGAATTCCAGACAAATCCACCCTATACGGTGAGAAGGCATCACGCACATTCACAGCCCAGCTGGCTCAAAACAAATGGCTGGAGGCAGCCAGGAACATTAGAACTACAAATCCCACATTGAAATTCAATTGCTATGGTTGTAGGAAAATGATTTTTTTTAAAAAGTGCCTCTCCTTCATTCAGAAGGTATTGATAAAATCACAAAAAACACCAGACAGTCTTCTTGTCTACCCCAAACTCTACCAAAAAGGTATACCTTGTGTTTAATCAAACATAGTATTTTAAAGATGAACTTCATTTAGCTGGTTTAAAAACAAAATTTGAAGTTAATCATTATGGGCAGCTAACTTCTGCCATCTGAAAAAATAAGAAATTGACCTGTTATCCCTCCAGAAAGGCAGTTAATTGCTTAAAATATGTAGACTGCTGTTCAGAAACAGCTTGAGTTTTTTCCATCTGCAGTGAAAACCATCTGTTCTGCATGGTGGATTTCATGACTTTTCAGGTCCATTTCAAAATTGAAATGGATGTTTTAATGATGAAAAATGGGGAGAAGTAATGAATACTTCATTAAAGCACTTTATTTCCCTGTCAAACTTCTATTCTTCTTACCATAAGCAAAAATAATGCCTGAACAGAGTTAAAATCTTGGGTTATCAGGACTGCAGATGCCTCTTGGTATTTGATTGAACAAATAAGCTATTTCATAACTTGCAAACAAAAAAATGATTCAATAAACTGGTATTTCTTTTCCTTCTAATGCAAACCAGATTTTCCAACTCTTTAAATTACCTACATGTAATGCAAAAGACACTAAAGAGATGACGTTTCTGCCTGTTTACTTTCAATGCACCATTCTTAAAACCAGCAAGGCATGATAAAAACGTCAATAGGTACACAGTATAGACTCAACCAGCGTTTCTTTTTGCAAACTGTATTTACTTATTTTAATAAGATGAGAGGATATAATTTCCTACCAACATAAGCACATGCTGATGAACCAGCAAACTAGAAAACATTCATATCTATCACACAAATAAATGCACACTGTTTTTCTATAACATTTCTCAGTATATTTGCCAATTACCACATATTTTTGGACTGAAGCAAGTGATTGCTCAAGCACAGAGAAATGATAACATAAATATCCCAACAGGGTTTTCTTTTGGGCTTGGGCAATTTATTAAACCAACAAGACATTTCAGTACAGCATGAAAATGAAAAAAAAAAAAGCTAGAAGAGAGTAATTGTATTAGAATTCAGAATAAAATACCAAAAGCCTTCAAAACCATCAAGCATCAGAAAAAAACATGCAAGTCCCAAGGTGTTCTGCTATCCCACCAGATTGGCTTAACCATGTTCTGCTTCTGCCACGACACAGCCAAGACTTTCCGAATTAACATCTAACTTTCAATATGTCACCTTCTGAAAATGCCCAAGAGAAGACTTTTTAAAAACATCTAGCATTCAAAGGATTGCTATGGCGCCTTTGATAATCAATTCCCTTTTCAGACATCTAAAAGATCAATAGACATTTATGAAAACCTGAGCCTGTGTTACACAGATTTAAGTTTCTTAGTAAAGTTGTTGTTTGTTAGAGATTTCCAGGGAAATAAAAGCCAAATCCAAAACACAAGTGGGCTGTCTCAAAGCTAACATCTGAAAATAACATGGCAAAACACTTCGCCTTTACTTGAAGACTTCCATGCAACAGGTAAAGACTTATACAACCTCCTGCCTGAATTATCAGTTCCCCTGTCCTCTGTTAGGCTTCAAAAGAAATATAGTTATACTTGGTTAAATCTTCCTCGCTGTCAAAACATAGAGTCATGGGGACATTCAGGAGAATGAAAGCAATTTAACAGAAGACATCCAGGCACGGGATGCAAATTACAGCTCTTCTGTTGAGCCTTCCTTCCCCCAGGTTTAGGGGAACAGCAATTTTAAGCTCCTTAGTGGCTCAAGAGGCACCAACAACAGGCTTTGGTCTTCTTCAAATTTGTGCCACAAAGGCCACAGCCACACCATCACCATCGGTATAAACACACAGTTGCATTTTCTCCATCACAGGTGATGAAGAGGAGCTGCAGGCTGTGCCAAGAGAGGACAACATAACATACTGCCCTACCCATAGCCCAAAACTCTGTATTGTTTGCAAAGGAGATGATTGTTTAGCTAACAACATAAGAAGAGCTACATAAAGGTCTGACGGTGCTTTGGTTATTTAACCAAATGAGGGGAAATACTACAATATACAACAACACTCAATTGAAAGTCATGTACTTTAATCACATTGTAGTACTAGCTATGATACTTGATTTAATCTAGCAAATTTCAGCTTGTCGACAAAAGCAGAGTGACTAGGCAGAAGGAATCTTCCTGGATTTCTCCATATTCATCTGAACAGGGTATCAGGAACAAAATGATGACGGTAGAGGCTTTGCGCGATCAATACATAATAAAATAGCTTTAAAGTAATAATGTTTTGCTTACTCAGTGCCTGTTTCTTTTCTTCATAATTGATTTTGCACTGAAGTTTTAAGATTTAATTTAGCAGCCTCAAAATCATTGCTACGAAAACAGCTCGTTTATATCTCTTGTATCTTCTCCCAGCAAGTTAATCCCACATGGAAGACTTTCCACTGATGGTGCTACTTAAGTACTGAATTGGGATTTTAATTAGCAATAACATTTATTCTCTGATTCTACAGCACAAGACACAGGGACTTTACAAACAAGCAAGTTCTCTATATTCATACCCTTAGTTCAAGTTTGAGAAAGCCTGACAGTATCATCTGTACCTCTGGTGAACAAAAAAACCCACTGAGCACGTTTATTTGAAAAAAAAAATAACACTTCATACACCCGCAAAGGGGAGGTTATGAGTGGATTATATAAAAAATATTGAAAATCCTTTCATCACGATCAAAAATATTACGGCAAATCTATAGGTCAGTGCCAAAGGCAAGGAACAATATGGGATCCGATTTCTGCGAGTTGAGCTGTCTGGCGCCTTTGAAACCAGTTTTGGCACCAATATAAAACACATTTTTGTTGGTTCAAGGAACTAGAAGCAACAATGTAAATTTAGCTTTTGAACCAGATATAAAAGTACTTTGAGTGAAACATCTGTCTGTTATTACTTTTCCCCCACAGCAGCAAACCAGAGGATAGTCCTCCAGGTGACCCCAGGATGTGTGTATTATTCACCATATAACAGTCATTTCCTAGAGTAACTGCTGTGTTTAGCTTGGATACAGACCTTAAAATTTTCTAACATAGTTTAAAAGTATAATCTGGAGTGAAACGAGATACAAGGATTTTCAGTTTGGGTTTATTTTCCTTTTGGTAAGTATATTCCATAGTCCTCCTTCTAAATTGAGAAGTCTTGCATACCTAATATAAGAAGGAAGGCAAGATTTAGAAAAGATTTAGAAATACACAGCCTACCAAATAACTTTAAGAACGAAAGAATTGAACAAGAGAAATGTGAAGGCACATGTACAATAAATTTCACCCTTTCTTCCAAAAATACAAAAAATTAAGAGTGAAATCAAGACTCAAATATTGTCTACAGAACAGTTTGCAAAAGCTACACTTCTTTTAAGCCAGGAAATTTGTGAGCAGAAGTTTTTATTCAGCCTATTCTATCACTTTAAATAGCTGCGCACTTAGAAAATTCCAGTGGATCAGATTTTTAAATCCCTTTTTCATAGAGATGTCTTCCAAAATTTTTCTTGATTCACGTTGCAGACAAACTATTCTCCCCTTGGACAAGCCAGGAAAAGTTTCTATATAAAATCAGAGGAGGGAAAGATACCTGAGACACCCACCTTGAAACCATGCTTAAATAACGCTACTTTTAGACTTCAATCTAGAAACAAGAATTGAAATTCTAGCAATCAGATCCGTCATATTTGCTATGGTACCGTGTGGTGCAAGGACAGCCTAAGGTAACCCAGCACCATTTACAAGTTTTAAAACAAGTCTGATATCATGAATGTCAAAGTTATGGGCATTTTCAGAAATATCTGCCTCACAGTAATTTGCTTCCTTAGCAGGAGATTGTCTTTAATTCATAATTATACTGAATTTGGGTATCAGCTTTTGGTGTGCATCTTTTCCATTCCTGATACTCCTGGAATATGCAGACATGCCTTTATTATCAGTGAAAAGAAAATCAGAGGTGATTTTCTGTCTACAAGGAATAACAAGTAATAAAATAATTTATCAGAGGGAGATGACAAGGGAAAAGCAATGCCCACATTCAGTCAGCCCCCACTGGAGAAAAGTCTTGAATCATCAAAAAAGAGAGAATGAACCATTCCTTCCCAATCACAATGTCAAAGGCGCACTTTTCAGATATACACAGAGAAAAGCAACACCAGAAGTGCCTAAATCTCTTACAATTCGTGGGGTTTGTAACCCAGCTCTACAGCCATTCCTTTTTTGCATAAGCAAGAAACCTGAGAAGTTCAGTTTGAATTCAGCATGTATTTCTGGTAACGATACCTTTCTGCAAAGGAAGGGTTTGATTCTCTTTGGTTTCTATTGTTTTCTGTTTCTGTTGACTGGCAGCAATGCCATGTAACTTTTTTCTCCTTTTTGTTTGTGTAAAATTGCATTTCTATTATTTTCTAGACTGGAGTTGCTGGTGATCGATTTGTCTCAGGATGAGGCCTTTTGGCTACAAAACAAGGGGAAGAAAGGGGATCTTTTCTATTAGCAATTATGTTCGAACTGCATAACTCTGAGAAGTTTTTTCCTAACTTTTTTTTTTATATATTTCAGGCAGTGTTCAGCAAAGCAATTTATTAAAGTAATTATTTTTAAATCCTAGTCTCTGAGGTTTGCACAAAACCAAACATTTTTCTGCAAAATTAATGCTTACAGGAAGAT
Organism: Pterocles orientalis; assembly: GCA_011057875.1. Taxonomy (NCBI): domain Eukaryota; kingdom Metazoa; phylum Chordata; class Aves; order Pterocliformes; family Pteroclidae; genus Pterocles; species Pterocles orientalis. The sequence continues at coordinate 235,025 of WKFP01015052.1, read as the reverse complement.
CAAGAAACATTCATAAATGCTTTTCTCCAAGACCAACATAAAATTAGCACTGAAATTCATAATTTTTGGGTAAATAGGGACATGCCAGACACAAAATTCTACCTGTTTCTCTAGGGGCACTGGATGAATCTTTGTTCAGTTTTTTGAGACCCTGAATCTCTATAAACTTCCATAGTGAGATGATTTTAGTGCAAGACCCAGTAGGCCAGGCACGCTTGTTAAAAATACCAAATTGAGATTACACGAAACGAGTGGAAAGACAGAAAAAGAAGAAAGGCTTTGATCAAACAATTTATGGCATTTCTGACTGTGAATGCAAATGAAATAATAGCAATGACCTTAAAAATGAACTGAAGCAAGGGGTCCTTGGAGGCATGGAGTCAGAATAGAAGGTTTTGGGGTTTTTTTCTGAGGGTGAGATAATGCTTGGGCTAGAGCTTTTTCCTACATTGTGCTCAGTAAATCTAGTTCAGGGACAAAACTCCTGTAGAATATTTGATTTCTGGCATAAAATCTACTATGTTGAATTAGTAGATCATTCTGCAGTAAGTTACATTTGTGAGGCTTCAGAATGCCTATTTTCTGGAGATTTGTACTCAATAGTCATTTATATAAAAGATTATCTAAAAATGTTAAGTAAAAAATAAAGGAGGTTGTTCTAAAGGGTGTTTTATTTTTCTCTCTTATGTAACAGGCCTATGTTTTGTTTCAATTTTTTCCCATAGGGAACAGCTGATATTAGCAGTACCCAAACTTTAGACGAAATGTCAACAGATGAGACGTGGAAAAAACTCCCACCCTGCTAAAAGTAATTTTTTCCTCTATCACGTGAATACGTTCCCAGGAAATCTTGACATCCCCATTTACTTTTCATGGTGTTATCCAGTATCCCCAGTGTGGTACCCAGCATTATCCCAGTCCTCACTGGATCACTGTACCTAGGTTGTGAAGGAGACCTTCTCTGCAATATTTTGGGCAGGAAGCAGAAAATGCAGACCATCATCTCCCAGGTATGTCCCAGGACAGCAGTCCAGGGCTTTTGCCTACCTCCCTCCACATCAGACTACCCCCAAAAATTGTTTACATCTTCAAAACTCTCCTCCTTTTCACAAGAGGTGATGCTTGACAAGGGCTTGCTCTTCTCAAGGATGAATATCTTCTTCTCTTGGGAACAGCTTTGCAAAGTACACTGCCAATTCTATAAAAATACTAGTTTTGGAAGACAGACATTTCCCTTTCCCTCTCAGGGCAAGATAGCCTGGAACTGGATAACAAACACGTCATGCGGCACAGGAGGAACACCAACCATGTTCCCAATCTGAACAGAAAGACTGAGATGGTTGGTTGGTGCGTCTCTTGGGAAAAGCCTCTTAGAATGTCTCCCAGGAAAATTTAATAAAAACAATTCCGCTGCAAGACCATTTCTGTTCCTAAGAATTACCCAAATTAGACAGCGCTCTCCTAGTCTCCTTCACTCTAAGGAGAAATATAAAATAACACATAATCATTTTTCAAAGCTTTTGAGAATGAAAAACTAAAAAGAAGATATAAACGTGGATTTCTAGATGGGCCATTCTTGCTGAGAGGGACATGATTGACTTTTTATTCAAAGCAGCTCTGGGAAGGTCAGTAGAAAAAAAGAAATGTTGAAAAATAATGTAAATATCCAAGGTGAGATGGGTTTCAGTGTGCCAGGAGGCCCTTATTCACAAGCACAGAGACTAAGCAGATTAATATCCCCAAAATCTAGAAATAAAGTGCCCTTTGTCCATGCATTGCAGAGAAGCTTCACAGAAATTCTCATAACTCCATCACAAATGCTTGGACGCAGCTGTACCAAAAGTCCTGTTCCCAAATAAACAGTTTATTCCTCTACTTACGTTTTAAAACTGAATTCCTTACGTAAAAGTACCCTGTGACCCCACTGGTAAGCACACTGGCAGATGAAACTCCAACAGCTTCTCCTCAACCACCTTCCCAATTTGTAATGACAAGGGATTTTGGACAAATTTGGCTGAAATTCTGGTGAGATAAAATTTACACACAAGCTCAGGCAATGTCAGCAATTACCAGAATGACATCAAGGCTCAGAGAGGAATCCAGACTAGAGGGAGGCTTGGCTTTCTGCTGTAATTTAGTAGCAGATGGTGACTTTTGTTTAGACCTTCTGAAGAAAAGTAGCCTTGAAACAGGCACTTTACCAGTTTAATTAGCAGAGTATTGAGAGGAATATTAAACATCTAGAGCAGGGACAAGTCCCAGAGCCTCACACAATCTTTAACAAATCAAAACTCCAGTGCTGAAATCTGTCTGGAGTTTTTTCTGGGATGTGAATCTCAAACTTCTGATGGTTCATCCTCTGTGCTCTCCAGTTTTAATATACAGTGAAACTGTATCAACTCAGCTTCTCAATTAAGGTCTTTGCTTGTAAAATGCCAAATGTTTTACAGCTCTCAGCAAAGGTTGAGACCACTCAGCATTTCACCTGTATTTTGTTTGCCTATAGGTTAAAAAAAAAATATCCAGAAGCCCTTCCCTTCATGATGTGAGTGTCTACATAAACCAACCAGAGCAGCCTCATTCAACGTGTCGGCAGACTCTGAGCTTGCAACTGGACTGAAGCGGCCTGGCGATTTCAAAAGTTTAAAACAGGAATAAGGAAGGAAGCAAAATGGGCCAAGATTTAAGAAGCCAACAAAAGAAAAAATCGATTATTAAACGCTTGGTGTTGGGTCAGAAGTCAAGAGCATCCCATTCAGAAGGACAGGCGGATCAAGTAAAGATAAACCAGACCTGCCTAGAGATCAGAGAAAATATTGCCATATGTTTTGGACTCCTCTGGATTGAAAACACTGTTCTCACTGAATAATTTTTGACTCCAAGAAGTATACGACTGCCGCCCCTCTGCCTGAAGAAGACACATACGTCGGCTGTGCTTCTGCATAAGGATCAAAACAATGTGTTTACACTAGGGTGACATTTCACAAACTGTGTCTCCATTATCCTCCCACTTACTGCATTGACAAAGGCAGCATCGAGCCTGGACTGATGCATGCTAACAGAAATAACAATGCTCTATTTCAGCTCGTAAACAGAGATAGACCCAGAAGAATTCAATTACAGACAGAAAAGATCCATTTCTAACCTGTACGTTCAAGGTAAATTTAAACTACTCCTTTATATGGGCTGAGATATAGCCAAGATGTCTTCAAAGCTTTTTTATACTGCTAAAAAAAGTACACTTACTGCTGACTTCCATCAGTACATATGGCATGCCAAAAAGCACATGAAATCATCATATGAACAAAGAACTACTGGTACACAAATGAAGGAAAATTGATTCTCCCTCCACTTGCTATTGAATGAAAACCATCCAGGAACATTAAACATTACAGTGAAAAAAAATGAAAACTTTCAAAACTGAAAAGGAAATTGAGGAACTGAAGTTGCTTGTTTAACTCAAATTATGTATTTCTTACACTGCAATTCTTTTTATTTCAATGATATTCACATTCTCTTCTCATATACTCTTTTACATGGATATACCAACATCGTTTTTGGTTCAAAGACTTTCGGACTCAGGGCAATGCATCTTCTGGAAGACTTGGGACAACAGCATTACTGCTAAATTGTTCATCATGGCATTCATTTAAAACAAAATGTTTTAAAAGGGCACCTAGATCTGCACTATGCACCTCTGCAAACACTGCTGCAACATCACTGGGTTATTGGTATTCACAGCGGTCCCTCCACAATTCTGTAGGTCCACTGGGTTTTAAATATATTACCTTGTTTTTATTTATTCTGCAGTGCTATAAATAAAAATGCTCAAGTTAAATCTCCCATAAATTCAAAGAGGAAAGCTACAATTGAAGGAATTACTCTTAAGTGTTTTCAGCTACCAAAACGCGTGTATAAAATATCTCAGCAAACTTAAACTGTATCAGATCTGTAACAAAAAAATACTGATTCCTGTTAAAAGCTGAAAAACCTCATTAATCACATCCTGATGAATGAAACTCTATTCGTTGCCATGAACATACGTTAGCTCTGAAACAGTGGAAATGTTTCAGGTTAATCTTTTTGACAAACTAGTCAATTCAGTGAAATAATTTTCTCCATATAGCCTGAATCCTCAACTGGTATAAATTCGAGAGGTTCTGCTGGAGCCAATGAACTTATGCTGATTTATATCAGCTGCGGCCCCAGCCAAAAACTTCTCTCTGTTTCAGTGAAAGCGCATTAGTCAGAATCCTCAGGGAACCCTGGGGCATATTTTCACATGTTAGGCCAATGATCTGCATGGAGAAGCTTCCAAATTTATTTTAGAAGACAAGCTGAAAAATGCATGGTCATGTTATCCCTTAAAATGGTGCTGTGAGGGGCTAAACTGACCTTTGATTAAATGTACTTTAAGAACAAGAGTAGCTTGGGGAATACTTAATGTCTTGGAATAAACATATTTAGCTGGAAATGAGACCTAAACAAGAAAAACATATAGAAGAAAGTGGTTATGTGTTTCAGCATACTGTGTACTTACAGTGCATTTTCTTTAGAAAAGAGGACATCGAGCATAAAAATGAGAATTTTGATCCTGAAGTTTTCTTTGACCCTCTTCTAATGAAGCATTGTGTGAAGTATAGCATCAAGCACCAGTGCTCCATCATATTTAACGAGCACTCTTGCCTGACCTTATAGGAAACCCTACTTCTTATTTCAACGGGCTCCAAAAGTCATTTTTGACTTCACTTAGTGCTAAAACTGTTAACTGCACAAAGAAAAACATACACGCATTGATCTGGAGTTAAGCTTTTTCCATTTGCAAAATATTTCAAGATAATGATTAAGGTTTGGGGTTTTTTCTAAACTGGCAGTTTATCACTGAAAGCAACACACTTGAAAAAGAAAATCCAAATTACAGACTTATTTTCAATGCAAGCAGAAAGCAAAGTATGAGGGAAGTCATACATTCGTGATGCTGGCTGTGCACGGACAGGATTGGGCCACGGCTGAAGGTCACTCTGCCCAAGCTTAGCTTGTAAATATCAGAAAAACCAACAGGGATCAACAGCAACGGTAACGAGTAGAAGGTGACACATATTAACGAGGCAGAGGATTTTAGTGGGTGGAAGGGGAGTTTTGTCTCCCTCCTATGTGGCATTAACAAATATTTATACAAATGGGAATAGATTTAGGACAGGCTGAACAGACCATCCAAACAGGAGGCAAAGACAGGCTCGCTCCTGAACAACCTCGAGTTTGACATTTAATGTATCCTGTGTGAATCCAGGCCTGGCTTTGGCAAACTCAGATCAATAAAAAATGAAGTTGAGCTCCTAAAGTCTAGTAAGAACTCAATAATTTTAACAATTAGAAAGATGAGGTTAATAATGGAACTAAAACTAGAAGTAGGGTGCCTGTCCTGAGCCCTAACCAGAAAAACCCCAAACCAGACATTACCACTGCTAATGAACTGAGAAGCAAAGGGGCTGTGCTGATTCACGCATGGGACAAAATGTGAATTATTCATGTCTTGGAAAGCCCAATCTCGCCCTCACAGATGCACAGACACATGCCATACCCTTAAGGTGAGGTGCAACACTTACCCCAGAGCCACTACCAAGCACCCTGCAACACCATTACGGCATAAAATCGAAACACTTTTAATTCCCCCCTCTACAGACAACTCAAACAACACTGAACAACTAGGTCTGTCCTTCCTTGGGAGCAGTACAAGATCTTGCAGATGTTCATCTGCCTCTTTCACATCCCCAAAGTCCCTTGAGGTCCTCAGACCTCCAGACCGCTTGAACTCACCAAGGCTCCTATTTTGCAGACCTTGGGGTGACAAAACCTTGCTTTGTGGATGGAGGAAGAAGGTGAGGAAGAGCAAAACCCTCTACTGCTTTTGATGATTAAACCTTTCCTATCCTATCTTGAGTGTCTTGTCTAACCCCCAAGCTCACCAAAACCAGGCAAGTTCTCCGAGCCATGCAGTAATCAAGGCTAAAATTTCTCCTAACAGCAATACATGCTCACTGGATGAACTATCCGGGCTTGTCACTGCAAATCTCTCCATTCAGGGCCTGGAGGGAGTGGAAGGGAACAGAAATGCTCTGTCCTTTCACCCTTTGCTTTCTTAACCTCTCTACTCACAGCCTAAGCATCTTTTGTCTAGAGGTGTCACATCCATTCCCCACAGTTTGGGAACCCTACATCGTGGCAAGACGGTAAAGTGGGAAAGACATCTCATGGCTTAATTTGGAAAAGGTAATCATCTCTCAAAATATCAGTCTTATTCTTGCAGGTATTAGAGCAAATAAAAATACGGTGATGGTTTCTTCCTTTACTATACTAGCAGCAACCCCCCCTTTTTTGTAATACGAAATACATTTTTATTGTCAAGACCATTATGAACAGGCATAGACTTATTAAGCATCCTTCATAATCACTCTTTTGCTAACACAGGCTGTAAACGTATGCAGCCACAAAAAAAGAAGCCACTGTCACACATGAAGATACAAGCATAAAGCCTGGGGCAGGATCCTTTTTCCCCCCAAAGGAAGACCGTAGAAGCCTTGTATTACCTTGTAACTACAATTAGCTTACTCCAGAAGATGACACTCAGAAACATGCATTTAATGGATGTCCTTGTACACAGCAGCAGGGGGGAAAAAAATAAAATTGTAAATTTTGAGCAACCTGGGCTAGTGGAGGGTGTCCCTGCCCATGGTAGGGGGGTTGGAACTTGATGATCTTTAAGGTCCTTTCCAACCCAAACCATTCTGTGATTCTATATTTTTTCCAGGAAGTGCTGCATGAACCGAAAGTAAACAACTCCACCAACTACAAAGGTGGTCTTCTATTTTGACTGCATAACATAATGCTCCTTACACAGAAGGAGGGGGAAAAAAAACCAACACTGTACAATGGTGCCATCCCCTTCTCTACGGCTGCCTTGCTCCTGGGTCAGAAAGCACACACAATTTCCAGGCCCTGCATTCAAAGGTTAGCCCACACTGGAAAGCAAGAAAGCAAGAAAGCAAGCAAGCAAGCAAGCAAGCAAGAAAGAAAGCAAGCAAGAAAAAGAAAGAAAGAAAGAAAGAAAGAAAGAAAGAAAGAAAGAAAGAAAAGAAAGAAAGAAAGAAAGATTAACAGACCTCCAAGACAGAAAAAACCCACTAAGGAAATTCCAAAGTAAAACACCACTTGCGAACCTCATCATTCTTGCACAATTTAATACTCAGAGGCAAGTAGAAAAGAAAAAAAAATTAAAACCTCCATTTGGTGCAATCCAGTCACAATCATAACCTTGACTGCCACAATTATTTAGTGTATTTCAAATTCCTCTATCGTTTCTTCAAGCACTAAGTAGATCAAGCCCTGTGATTTTTTTGTTTAATAGAAGAGCTGACTCATTTTTTCTTACAATATTATTTTACCTGGTAGAAATTTATTATTCAGATTAATAGGAGGGTAATAAGAAGCCATGCTGCAAAAATTTCGCCGGGGCTGTGAAACTGAGCTGCAATATGCAGGAGGAGTGCGGGAGCAGCCTGCTTCTCACCAGGTCCTCCCCCTCGTGTTTTGGGGTTTTTTGATTGAAAATGTGCAACCAGTGCAGACCCCTTCCTGCCTGAGTGTTCACAGATCAACCCCCTAATAAATACGTCTTGCCTGTTCAAACAAGTTTCAAGGCACTGGGAAATGTCAGTTTGCAGGCACTTGGGCTGCTTAATCCAGAAGTCGCAGGAATTGCAGAGCAGCCATCCAAGTTAAGCACTGACTCCCCAAAAGACATCTCCCTGTCGCTGCCCTCTCCTTTGTCGGCAGTGTTAATCTTTCCTGCACACCCTTTTCTCAAGTTTTCTTTGCCCCCCAACCTGATCCTGCCTGTTGACAATTTTTCTGTAAACCCTTCCAGAATTTTTGAAAAAAAGTCCTCTATAAAGATTTGCTTTTTTTGTTATCTTTTCATCACCTCCAATTTGAGACTTCCTAACTGTGCAGGCTTCATTCGGTTGTTGCCATGGTCAAGGCGATACCCCAGCACTCCCAGGTTACTGCTGAATGAAGAACAGACATGAGTAACAGACCTGACTACTAAAAAAACAAAAAAAAAGCACCAAAAATGCCACAGACACTGAAAAAAAGCTATTTCAGCTGCTACCCTGGGTGCTGTAGATCTGACGGCAATTTTAGGGTTTGATGTACACACTTCTCCCATCCCAAGTGTCTTCTGTGGGACAGCTGCTAACAAAAGGGGCTTTCCTAGCAGCCATCTACGGCGAGAGAGCAAGGAAAGGCAAAGATGGGGGCACAGAGATGACAACAATGCAGAGAAAATACAATAGGAAACCAACAGTTCATAGAAAACTGAAAGGCAAAAAGCGAATCATTACAAAAGTACTCGTGGTTGCAACTCTGTAGATGTATTTGCATAAAGAGGGTCTTCTGTCAGCTAAGACAACCTGATCCTTGCAACCCCAGTGCCACGCCATCTTTTTTCAGTGGTCAGCGTTGGCATCTTAAGAGTGATCCTGCTGGTGCATATAGTTAGAGTTACAATACATAATCCATATACATATATATTCACTTAAAAATATATTAAAATTATATATAAGCCATATAGCCCCAAAGTTGCAATATATAACCCATACATATATTAAAAAATATATAACTCATATAACCCCACAGTTATAATATATAACCCACATATATATACTCACATAAAATATATACAAAACTCATATAACCCAAAAGTTTAATGGTATTTCTCCTCTTCTCCCCAGTTTTGCTTGTGAAAAGGATGTGGCTGAAGTCACATTTGACTGTCGCACTTTGGATGCCTCTCCAAATCAGGGATGCCAGCACTTTCCAGACGGCAACACCACCATTGCAAGAAAAATGTTTTCTTACTTTGACATTTTCCAAACACAGAATGTCATAATAGAATAAACAAAGACATCCCACTTGTAAATCTGAAGTAGTTATTTTAATAAATAAGCAGAGCCGTACTGTAGGTAGGTGGTAGACTTTTCACAAGGACATAAAAAACCAGGCTGGGTTTTCTCATTGAGAAAAAGATTTCTCAGTGAGGTGACAAGAGGAGTGAGTGATGACCCCAGGCACTGGCACACAAACCCCTGGATGAGCAAGAGAAGCAAACAACTTTTCCTTCAGTGCTTGGAAACTAAGGCCTTTTTGTGTTTAATATAAAGCTGCAAATAAGTTCAGAAAGTGTCCCTGCAAGGAGGATGCTGAAAAATTTGATTTCAGGATTATTCAATAACGCTTTTCTTCCCTGCTGTTGTGATGAATGAGAATTTGAGTTAATTTGCTGGAGTTAATTATTTATTGTTATGAAACATTGAGGCTCCCGGATGGTCACTGTTATTGCAATAATTGCCAAGGAACCTGCAGCATCTTGCAGAGGCCTCTTCTGTTTTCTTCAGTTTAAGAAGAAAACAGAAGTATCTGCCAATTCCTGAAAAAGTTCATCCTCTTCCTACTAGCACTGCAACCATACCCTCTTCCCACCACTGGCTGCTCTGCTTTTTCCAATAAAAGGCATCAAGTGCAGATTGATTTCAAAGAGAGAGAATTAAGCAGCTCCTTTCACGCAGATTACCATGAAAATGAACTCTGGGCAAGACAGACCCTGGTGTGACCAATATTGCTCAAGTACTGGCAAGCCAATTGTCCTCCACAACCAACCACCCTCATTCCCAAGGACAGAGCACACCACACACACTAATACATAAATTGAAGATAATATATGTGCAATTACGTGCCCACCCCAAATCTAACTGAGCCACTGAGCTCATTGCCTCCGTCTAACTCTGCCAGAGCACCAAAAGCCCGTTTGTAGATTTGGGGCTGGGATGCTGGAAGCGCTTCGTCAAAAGGCTCTTCTGAGCTGAAAACCCAAAGGGAAGAGGAATGCATCAAACACTCAAGCCCTGGGAACCCTTCTCTGCTGCTCCCCAGACAGACAAAAATGTAAACTGCAGAAGATCAGCATGACTCTGGTTTTCACCCTGCAAGAGGCCAAACTGTTATTCTATCTGTTCCAGGAAAGAAAAAAAAAAAAAAAAAAAAAGGGGGGGGACTAAGATAATGAGCACAGTTTCTTTGCAGGGCCTCATAACACGAATGCAGTAAACAACTACTGCGCTTCGACTTCTCTTGGGCTAGAGACACGTGCAGCTGGCTGCATTTTGGTAAAAGTGGGAACCATTTATCTGTCCCTAAAACAGACAGCGAGACCATATCATAATGAGAAAGCAGATTCTCACAAACCCTTATTGCAAACACGACCCCTGCCTTGTTGCTTCTTGACCCCAGGCTCACACTCGGAAGGACAGAAAGTTAAAAAAAATAAGGTTGGATTGAGCATTTTTTTTAATAAAACATTTTGTTTCTTTAAGCTGAACATGTAAATCTGATCATCAGCTGCTTCAGCAGAAAAAGAGCAATTAGATTTGGAAAAGTGTAGCCAACAGTGAATATGCATACAAAGTAACTGTGGAGTGTAAACAAAGCTGGTTTAAACCATTCCACTTTCCTCTTTTTCATTAGTTTGCAGAGATTATATTCAACTATTTGCTTTTTAATCACATTTGAAAACATTAATTTCATATAAACAGTCCTGATTTCAAGTGCAAACATTGCTTAATTAAAACAAGCGGGGAAATTATTTTAGGTCCTGTGGAAAATGAGCCTGCTTTCATTTCAGATAGAAAACTATTCGCAGCACAAAGGGCATTCATCCTGTTCCTGGGGAAAATAAAAATCCCAAAAATGAAAAACAAAAATGCAAGTACCATTTGAGGTGGATTGGGTTCTCTCAAATTCTCAAGGAAAAGGTACATGGAGAGGTGAAAAGGGAGGAAATTGTTGTGTTTAAGTGACATGCTCCCCCAGGAGCAATAAGCTGATGCCTGTGCCCAGGCTGGGAAGCCATCCTGCGGGAAGGGTCCTGGGTGAAGCTGGTGCCCAGCAAAAGGAGCCACCGGCACATGCTGTGGATAAATACAATACAAAGAGAATATATTCCATCTATATTGCACACAAGCACACCTTTCAAAAAGTCCAGAGACGATAAAAAGCTAATCCTTTGGGGATATAAACAACATTTACTGATACTGAATCAATTTTAAAGATAAAAAAATAGCAACAACAAATAACAATGGGAAAAACCAAAACCTGAGGATCTAAAAACTTCTTTAAAAATCCAAGTCAGGGTACACAGTCTCTTTCTGTTCATTCCTGTGCTTTCTTCCAGTCAACAGATCTGGCCTATGTAAATGAAATGAAGAAAAAGAAAAGTGAAGAGGTGGTATTAACCCCAGTGTCACTCTGCTGGAAGCTATTGCTATTAGATATTCACAGTCATGCTACCCCGTTAAATGAGCAGGGGCAGCTGTGAATTGCCAAGCATCGCCTCAGCAGAATAAAAGGGTGGGAGAGGACACAGCCTCTAAGAACCTTACCTTAAAAGAATAAGACTCTACCAGGTACATCGAAAACTCCAGTTTCTGCAAAAGATGGGCTCAGGTAGGAAGCTATTTGATCAAGGTACACTTTCACTTGAGGAAGTCAAATGGCAAGTGATTTGGAATGAAGGAAAACAATACCAGAAGTAATGGAAACATTTAGGGAGACATATCAACAAAGCTAACCTGCCAAACAGCCACTCTGGTCAATTGAGACCACATCACCCCTACTTAACTAGCCCGAATTACTGACTGCTGTGCTTCACTTATCCATGGAGCTTGCTTTCCTGTAAATTCACAGCCCTATGCAGCTGGCAAAGCCGGGGCACACACACCATACGTACCAATGGTAGCAGAGAGCCTCTTTTTTTCACCATGGCTTTCTTACCAGATGTCCAGTAGTCTTGTTTTCTCTAATTAAACAAACACATCTGCTATAGGTTATTAAAACACCTACTTTGTGCATTTAGCTACTGAATGAAGCTCCAAGGACTGGAGCAGTCCATAGCACATGCTTGTTTTCAGCATGACCAAAATCTTCCCTTTGCTTTCCTCCTCCAAGTTTGATAGCATCATTACAGAATAAAATTAAAAAAAAATGTGTAATTCAAACCATCTATAACATCCTGGAGAAACAGAGGCTGTTTGGCGCAGACTTTTATGCAGCACAGCACCCCAGCTTCAGCACAATGTGCAGATATGCAGACAAGAGAGCGATCTTTGCCCCGAAATTTGTAATCTATCTCATGTACTCCCAGCTGTCCTCAGTATTGGCCATTACCTTCTGCTTTGTCCTGTCATTTCTGGACTCTTGAGTTATTTGATGAGCACAAATAAAGGTGTACAAACACAGCTAACCTTCCTCCTGAAAGTTTGCAGAAATGCAGTATTCATAAGGGTAAAAAACAGAGCCAGCAATTTTTTCATCTTTTATTCATTTGACTATCTCTAACTGCAAAAGAATTGTGAAATTGAAAATTAAAGTTTGGACAGACGCAGGAAAGCGATTCAAATGCAAATACCAGCAGTTTGGTGCAAAGACAATGACATTCAACACATGGACACCAAATTACAACAAAAAAAATCATTAAAAGAGGTGTCAGAACAGACAAATAACTGAGCAACCTGGTTCAAAACATGTCAGAAATCTCAATACATCTACTTTACAAAATAATCAGGAAGTAAAACCTTAATATAAAGCTTCATCAGGCACCTGGCGTGAAGGTGAAATGGAAGAGTTAGGTCAGCCATTCGCTCTCTTGGGGTTTATCTGCGTTCGAAAACTATCTCTGTGCACCTACACAGAGAATTTGCATGCGCCTCTACACGAACCCTCCCCCATTGTGATCACTTCTGACGTTTAGCAAGGCAAGCTATCATTTTTCTCAAACAAAATAAGTCTGAATTGGTGAGATTTACATCAGCATAATGTCTCTGCATTGCAGGAGTTCTCCATCTGGTTGGTTTGCTACTCTCGCCCACTTCGGGGTTATCAATACCATCGCCGAGCTTCCTTCAGGAGCGAATATGCAATTTTGGACAAACAGCTCGTCTCTCTTCACAATGCCTCGTTCATCCTCCTAAAGCTTGATGAGGTCATTGTCTTGAGTGCTCCGAGCAGCAAAGAACATATCAATTTCCAGCCACGACTGCTGCACTCGCATGCTAACATCAGCCAGTGGCTGGCAGTTCAGGGGCTGTATTAGCTTGTGGCCAGAAGAGCCGCTGGGGATGGGAGAATAGATAGCTCTTCATATGCTTTGTCCTCAAAGTTTCCAAACTTTGAGGTTGCAGAAATACAGTGTGAAACATAAGATGACTTAACAGAGGAGGTGTTATTCACAGTGGTGCGAAGACAATCCAAAAGCCACACTTGTCCTTCAGTTCATCAAAACCACTTGGTATAAGCACCCCAGAAGGATTTCAGGTGACACAGTGATGCTTGGCTCCATCAAGACATCTGAGAACGCAGAGGAGTAGGAGGGAGGTTAAAATTTAACTTGGCGTAATAAAAAGATAGCAGAGCTCCTTGCTTCACTCTTGTGCAAAGACCTGAATTCCCTTCCTGGTGAAGCAAATGTTTCCAGCTGATCAGCACTGCTGACGGGCCCAGCCTATCCTCTGTCCCTCTGTTATGGTTTAGTGTGGGGGTTTTGTCTGGCAGCAAGGGAGGGGTTAAAGTGGTGGCTCCTTTTCTAAACGACTCTTAAGGAGTCACCCACTTTCCCCCCAAGCATTTGGTAAAGGGAGCGGGGGAGGGGACACCACTATCAAGTAACCTTTTTGTAAGTAACTGTTTGAAGTGTCCCATCATCAGACTGGAGCCACCCCAGGACAGGGCTGAGCCAATCGACGCCTCTGCCAATAACATATTTAAGAGAGGGCACAGAACAATGGATTGGCACAGCCCCGGGCAGGGCATGGCTCGGGCAGGCCGGTCCGGCCCTCCAGCCGCCTGCTCAACTTCTGCAAAGCAACCTGCCGTAGCCCAAGCCTCTGCCGTGGCTCGCCCAAGAGACCTTCTTCCCAGGAGCCGACAAAGACCTTCGATGGCAGAGAAAAGAGAAGTGGGATCTGAGAGATGAAGGAACTGCACGGCACTCCGGTCAGTGAGAGAGAGAGCGAGCGCTTCTCCATCATTTTCCCTTGCCACGTGTTGAAGAAAAGAAGCAGCGGTGGAGGACACCACGCTGGAACTAGAAGCCCCACGCTGCAGTCAGGGGAGTCGTCGGGGGACTGAAGCCCCGTTGGAAACTCCACGTGGCAGCTGGGAGAGACTGTGAGGATGAAAGAGCAGCAGACTGACTGCAGCCCCAATCCTTCCCTCCTCCTCCCCGTGTGCCACCAAGGAGGGGAGAAGGTACAGAACAAAGCCTTTGGGCTTTGGGAAGAAGGGAGGGGTGGGGGAGAAATGCCTTTTTATAAGATGTGGTTTCTCTCTTTCAATATCCCGCTTCTTGTTGTAAATGGTTAATAAATTCAGTTGTTTTCTTGTTTTTCACAAGTTGTGTTGGTTTCTTGTCCGTGACCCTGAGTGATGAGTGAGACCCTCCCTGTCCCTGCCTCAGCCCACCAGGTGTTTTAGCAAAAACCGTCCCTGCAGTTTTATAAACCACGACACCCTCCTTGGGGACAAACAACCAAAAGCGATCTCCAGGATGATGTACAGCCGTTTGCTATCGCTACCCCCCAGACCTGCAGACAGCTCACCACCTTCTCTCCTTGCAGGAAAAAACTAGAGACCTCAGTTAATATGCAAGACAGAAGCCTGTGTTTTCTAAAAAAAATGGAAATGAGCATCTTCCAGAAAAACAAAAACATAATAAACAGCCTAATAATGCCTGCATGCTTTATCTCCGTCACACATAAGCAAGCACAGATTTTCTGCTCAATCATATTCAGTATACAAATCCAGTGAAAAACATGAACTCATAACCGTATGGTTACAGCTTGCCACAAGTTTGCAGGGTCTGTTTTTGTTTAGGGTTTTTTGGGGTTTTTTTTATTTTTTTTTTTTGAAAGGGCAAAAACCAAGCCATTCGGAACATCATCTGAAAGGATGAAAGTGCAGCCAACTCAAATTTGAATCAGCTATTAAACACCTCTACAAATTACCTTCATGTCTGAAGAAAACCAGTCATCCCAACACTAGCCAGAAATATTACAGAATATGGGATGAATCACAGCGGTGACGTTCCTGGTGTGGTTGAAAAGACCCAGTGGTGATTAGGTGATGTTATCAGACCTCCCAGAACAATCACCCCCACCAATACATATTTTTTTGGTAGCTGCTTTTGAGAGCTTTTCAAGTGTATGGCTGGTGTGTAGCAGGATTTATTTTTGGCTGAAAAGGCAACATTTTCACCTCATCAGCTACTTGATCTACCCATTAAGCAGCAAACTCTTCTTAAATCTTGGTTTATTTTTCTTTAAAGCACCCTCCAAAAAGTAAACAAACTTACTTAAAAGGTCAGAGACAGGTTTTCTTTCTTACACATGACAGATGGAGGCATTTTTAAGCCTACTAATATTTTCAAAGCCAGTCCCCTGTATTGCCTTCAAATAGCTGGAAGAAAAGAAAATGCCTTTCTGCACCTGTTTTTTTTCCTCCCTCTAAATAACATGTTTTTTTCCTACCTCACTGAAAAATAACGTATCACAGAATGGTTTGGGTTGGAATGGGCCTTAAAGATCATCCAGTTCCACCCCCCTGCCATGGACAGGAACATCTCCCACTAGCCCAGGTTGCTCAAAGCCTTATCTAGCCTGGCCTTGAAAGACTGGATCAGAAATAAATGGGGTGCTAAGCGATCTCCCCAGTTCTTGAAACAACAAATATGTTATATATTAGTATATCCAAAAAGCAAAGCAGATGTTTTCAGCTTGTTTGCTGCAGAAAGCTGAGATCTGCATCTCCTCTGGAGTTATGCCCCCGCCTGAGACCCAGCAGGTGGAAACCCACGCTCCGTAAGACAGGAGTGAAATGGGAAGGAAGGATGAAGGAGAAACGCATTAAACAAGGCAGACAGCATGGTTTCATTGCGCACGAGAGGAGCACGCTGGTCATGACTCCCTTTCAGACAAGTTTCCAAGTTACGGATGCACAGGTCCCCTTCGCAGCCTCCAACCCAAGGTGGCCCACCATCATCCCGCTGCACTGTTGAGAGGGATGAGTCACCGAGGTGCAAGCACCTTCCCACATCTCAGGCTAAACTGGAGAAGAAAAGAGACTTCATGCAAAGGGATGGCATAAGGAATGGGATAGAGGGAAGCCCCGCAGTTCCACGAGGTCTTGCCAGCCACATCATCCTTAGTCCTGTTCACCTGCAAATTAAGCATGGAGAGCTACTGCAGCCCTGCAGCCACAGCAGATTAGGCTAAGTAATAAAAAGAGGTGAGCAGAGGTGAAAGACAAGCCTGAGGCTTATTTCTGTCTATGGCTTTTCTGCGACTCCTGCTGAGCGCAGGCAGGCTGCTGCAGACCTCACTGTTTCAGGGCAGCCATTTCCCGTGCCGCCTGTTCTAGAGAAGAGCTGATTTACACTGTCAGATGGGTGTTCCAGCACCCCAAGTGTACTATAAACAAGACTTGGCATATGGTCTGTCACACATAGAAGGAAGCCAAGATAACAGAGTGCAAGTCCGCAGGAGAAAATGTGATTTCTTTCCAAGCAAAAGAAACTTGAAAGTAAAATAAAACCTTCAGATAATTCAGTCCTTCCGTAGGGTTCGGTCAACAATGCACACCAAAACAAATTGGATTATTTTTACCTTGATTACTGATAAAAGATTGTGAAATTGTCTATTATATGTTCACTAAGGATTATTCACAAGGGGTGCCATTGACTACTTCTTGGTCTGCAGATCACTCAGAACAGATGCTTTGAATGCTTATAACCTGAGCATATTAATTCAACAGTCTGCATGCAACCTGTTGGCTTCTAAAAATAAGTGTCTTTTCCCAACCAAGACAACTGGGTTTTGTTTTGTTCCTTTTAAGGAACAAATGTAATCCCTTGGGCTTTTTGGGAAAGTCCCATGCTGTCTGGGCACACCAGCGTGTGGGTGATGGTGAGACCCCAGATTTACACCACATAAACCCACAGATTTATGGCACCCTCATCATTCTGCTGAATCATGCTGGACTCAGCCTTGAAGACTCAGTCTCAACTTGCTCGCCAAGGCCGTATTGGCTTGCTCATGCCACTGAGTCCTGCTCCTTCATCCTGCTCACTGGTTACTCATGGTTTCATGCATGTTTATTATTCCTGCTCAGCCCACAGCTGATGCTAAGACTAAGCATCTACACTGCCCAGAGACTCCATACCCTGAGCTCCTCTTTCAAACTGTATCAGCTGATCTAACATAACAAGGAATTTCTCTTCCTCTAAGCCTTGCCTTCCTTTTAGACCAAAGCGGGTAAAATGACTATTACCAATACCACTCTGCCATTCAATTACAGCATTCAGTAAGACCCTTTCTGTAAGTCTGTGCCATTTTTCCTCAATTGCCTTATCTGCTTACTGATATTATTTTTCCCCATTCATTCAGAAGACACATCCCACATGGCATTACACCATTCTCCAGGCTCCCACCGTGCAAGAATCAATATCTTTTGAAAGACAAACTTAAACTGCCTTTTTCTGAAGCTAGCATTATCTTTCCCTCCCCTACCTGCAAGCCTTAGCTGAGTTGGCTGAGAAACAAAATCATTTTTGAGGTTATTAACCTGCACTGTGTAGCTGATGGGAGAATTTTGCACATCTTTTAAAATGGATCCTTCTAGTTCATATAGCAGCCTAAATAGTTGTTCATTGGTATGATTAATATGTACCAGCAATTGTTTCAGCTCTGTTTGCAGTTTAGTTGATGGAATTGCTTTTGCTGAGGTTGTTCTTTAAATTAAGACAGTTTCAGATTGCCTTGAAGTGCAAATTCTTAGGGCAGCTTAGCAACAACACCTAAGGGGGGAACTATTACAATTACAGAAGGAAGAAAATAGGAAGGATTTTTAAAAAATCTCCTGCAAGATTTTTTGTTAAAACTCGTCAACAATATTATCTGGCTGCTGTCATGCTGTAAGAATTAGGCTTTGCTTTGGTAAATACCACTGGGCAAGGGCAGAAAAACTGGTTAGGACTTACAAGTGCAAGATGCTTTTCTAGTGACACATCATGGATCCTGAAGTCCCTTTTCCTCTCTCTCCAGCTGGCTTCAAAATAACAGTGGCTTAGGACACATTGTGTTTCTGAGGCTCTGGGTACAGAGGAAGATGCGCATTGCCAAGATGACAAGGAGGGGTGATGCAGGGAGTCCTTGCTGTAAGCTGGGTAGCAGGGCTGGTGGAGGCAAATAAGGCTGGAAAGATGCATCGGGGAACCCTACAATGCTTATGCAGATATTCAAGCACCTCAATTTAGGCATTTAGGTTTGAAAACTGTGGCTCAAGATTTGCTATAAAGTAAACTAAAATTTATTATTGCTATAAAATACCTCTTCTGGGCTGAGAGAAACCTTATGTCTGCATCAGTATTACAATTACCGCTCACAGAAAGCAGAATTAAATGCAGTGGTTCCAATCCACAGGCAGGGTACCCTGCCTAAAAACCTGGGTTAATTTTTGCAGGAAAAGCATGAGCAGAGCAAGGCTACGGAACAGCATTTTTAGCCCATCACAAAGGCAACCGCCTGGAGATTCAGGGGTGCTGCAAACTGCTCCCCAAGATACCTGCAGAGTTTAACACCTGCAGCACAGGCACTGGGGAAAGGATCCTGGAGGGTCTGGCTCTAACCGTGCCACTAATGCAATCTTTAATGTGAAGGACACTAATAAAGCACCGAGACGGACATCAAGTCAAACACCGATATTGTTTGGTATACAAATCAGTATCTCTCACAAAAGAACTAATTTTATCAGCTGAAAAAAAAAATCTGTTCCATTCTAGATTTATTACTTTGGCTACCATATGAGAAAAGTCCTTTACAAGCTCCTGCTGGCAATCTCCATTACACCACCAAATCTGAAATATAACATGAGATCCAGAAAAATCATGCAGTAAGGACTGTGGGGCAAAATCACAGATTGGGGATAATTCAGGAAGGCTGTAGAGGAAAAAAGCATGCATATCCTCAAGGACAGACCAGTTAGCCAAAGAGTAAAAAGTGTCAGCACTGCTCCCATCCAGCCAGATGTTTCGTATGTTTAAATGGTATGGAGGTTGGTTTTTTGTTTTGTTTTGTTTTTAAGACCAAAGTCAACGAATTGCCATGAAGCTCTAAACTGCTCTGTTCTGACCATACAAAAGGAAAGCAGAGTGTTACTGTCCAGACAATAATGCCTCTCCACCCAGAAGGGACTGACTTGCTTCGGGACAATAGGTTGGCACATTTCATAGGTACTGTGCAAGTCAAACAAAAATACAAATTTACTCAGCATGTGGCCTTGATAATGACTCTATTATCAAGGTTTTTAATTTGCATTGTGCCTTCAGATGAACTTAACACAACTAATCTTTCTTATTTCCTAGGAATGAGGTAGAAGACAAGATGCGAGCACTACTTCTTCAGTAATTGGCCTTTAAATTCAGAAAGAATAAAGTTTTAATCCCAAATCCTGAGTCAGGCAACTTCTGAAAAAATAATGCCATGAACTGTTCCTGTCTAACAGCATATTAGAAGTGAGCTGTCTATATTTTGATGCACCAGGAAGATCCCTTGTTTCCCAGTTCTTTCCTTTTCTAACTATGTCATTTGTCATTGATGGAGACATGGGGCCTGAGGGGTGGAAATGTTCTTGATACAGTGCAAAAACTCAGTCAGCAGAAGCAGGTCTTCAGACAACAGGGACTTTCAGCTTTCTCCAATATGTACTAGAGGAAAAAGCACTTGGCTTCTCTGTTAGATGACTTGAAGCTTTCACAGACGCACACTCCACCTGTACATTCTTTCCCACAGCACAATAAGCAATGAGAAAGCTGCTTAAACCATCGTGCTCTTTAACAACCCAGTAAAGTTTAAATTCTTCACCAGATGGTAAGTTTAGGAGTCATTTTCTCCCTACCAGCAAAGAATAGTTTTCACACTATTTTTGTGATGGAAAGCCTTGAAGAGGAACTGGGCTGTCCATACCTCCAGGCATCACCAAGATACTCTGGGTAAAGTCAGCATCCCAGCAAAACTTTATGCAAAACTCACCATCTGGAACAGGGAAGGTGCAATTCAGAGCTGACGTGTTTAAAGCACTCGAAGAATTGAATTTAGGTTGACCTGTAAAGCAGATAAAAGTCATGGACTTCTGTAAAGCAACACTCCCTTCCCCGGGGTGAGACAACTGCCAGTTAAACTACTCAAGCTGTAACACATGGTAGCAACAAGTGATTTTATAAAAATTAGCTCAGTCCTTTTTTCTTCATTCTGGTCTGTTCGACTTTCATGACATGGAAAATTCAGCATCACTAGGAAAACCAGGGCGTGTTCACAGCTTTCAGTCCTGACTGTATGACAGAATGATGTTAGAATTCAAAGTAGTCTGGAAAGATCAGCAGTAATATTTCAGCACATCAGCAATCGTCTGCCATCAGGTAAGCTCATTTTTTTCTCATTAAAGCCTTATATGAAGCAATGATGTTTACCACTTAAGTTCCCACCTGGTCCCAGCCTGTTCTGATCAAGTTTATGTGGTAATCATTAGGCTTAACCAGAGTGGGAAAAAAAGAGGGGAAACGTTGGTAAAACACTTATTTTGAAAGAAACATAGCAGCTATTAATCCACACCAGAGCAGATCAAATGTATTGCCCTTCTGTTCTTAAAGCGTTCCCTTTTTCAGAAGCCTACACTCGAAAACTTTCAAGAGACCAATATGGTCATGCACTGACAAGCAATAATAGAGTCTCGGAAGCCATCAATGATACATCGCACATAACAAAGATAGCAAAACAAATGCCAGAGAAAAAAAACAAAACTAAGTCAAATTAATAAAATTACAATTTTCCAGAATCTGTATTCCCTTAGGAATATAATCATGCTCAAAATTTAAAAGCATTTCTACACTTTGTAAAGAATTGCTTATGTGAAATTTGTGTACAGAGCTCGACTGATGTTTTCTTAAGCATGAAACACCCAGAATTCCTACAGCTTCTATAGCAAACTTCCATTTCTCTCATATTATTAGGGTTGAACAGCAGGTAGCGTAAATGTTCCCATTGCATGCCTGGCGTCCAACACCTTCTGCCTGAACTGCATCCCCAGTTCCCCCATTAGCTGTCCTGTTACCGCACCACCTTCAGTGGAGGCAGTCTGCTCCCAGGGGGGGTTTGTTCCACTGCAAAACAAAGACCATGGGCTGCAACAGAAGAGTGGAACTGTTCTGCTTAGATACACCTAATCCCCTTTTTAGCCTGTTTATGCTTCTGGTTTTATGTATCCTGTTAGCATGACTTTCACCATGGAAAAAAATGTATTTTTGCTATTGAAGCCTGTTGCCTGCTCAGGTCTATTGGTGCCTCCTAATTCTTGGGTGGTGGAACCGCCCCCTCAGCCCTGGTGTTTTTTCATTCCCTATTCACCTTCTCCACAATATTTTTAATCTTTATAATCTCCTCGCTCTTTCACTGCCTCTTTCTTGGCATTTTCTGAAACTATTCCATACCTCCAAGCATCTCTACAACATTTCACTGTACCTTGTTGATACGTGATCAGTATTGCTTGGAGGCCTTAGCATGGCGACAATCCAAGATCCTATACCATGCTGTGCTGATGTTTTTTGGTTTCCCTTCAACTCCTTTCTCAGTAAAACCAAATAACACCATTTAAAGTGATACCCTAGGAAGTGTGAGCATTCCAAGCTTTATTCTGGGAATAAATATTTTAATTTGAATTATATTTTAATATATTTATATATTTGAGGACTCGCATATAGTAGATGTGCTCGGTTTACACATCCCAAAACTATTTTCTTTAATGCCAAATTAAGTAAAACTTGATCTGGGATCTTAAAAAAAAAAAAATCTCAATTTTCCCCAGCTTTGGGATCATCATAGATAATACTCAGCTGGAAGTGGCTGACAACTTTGAGGAGGCTGCAGAAGATAGGGTAGATCTGACCCACCTCTCTGCTCACAAAACTTAGGTGAGCAAAGAGGCAAAGCTTATTTTTTTTTTTGTTAAAGCCAGCAGTTGACCTAAAAAACATACTTAAGTAAAAACCTGCCATCTTATCCCGAAGCTCACTACTATTAGCCAGCTAGGACAGAATTCTTCCACCAGCACGGGATGTACAAAGTCAACACATTCAGCACTTGCCTGTATTAGTTATAAATTTTAGAAGAAGTGACAAGAGAGCTACAGTTGTTCCTTTTTTAGCCTGCCCTGCTTTACGTAATGAAATTTTCTCTTCTGTGATAATTTTTAAGTCACTACCACAGCTTTGCATAACTGTTTTCTTTCCCTTCTTGATTTTATTTGCAGAAGTGAGGCATTTCTGGGAAGAAATCATTAATATTAATCCAAAAAGCTCTTCGTTAATTGACAGTAGCACTGAAATATGTTCCATTCACCACTTTGTAACAGCAAAATTAGAAGCATGATGACCTCCTACTGAAACCCAACTACAAATCTGCCCCCCACCAAGCATGTCTGAGAACAAACTACCAACTAAAGAGTAAAACATCAGCAAACAGGCTTCCTTCTTCCCCTGCCATTCGGAGGAGATAACACCTCTCTGCCCACCAGCATTGGCTGCTGCAGATGCTGCTGCTTCCAGAAGGGAAAGGAGGGTAATTTAGGAATAGTCATTTGCTAATTGAATAATAGCATGGATTTAATACAGTTCACTGCAGCGTACCTTGGAACAGTTCTGTTCTCAGACTGCCAGATTAAATTTATTTGCAAATTTTTCCTAGAGGTGACTTCAGATGAGAAATGAAAATTCTACATACATTTTTTGTTATTTAGATACCCTTTGTACTAATGGGATTATTTTGATGGACTTACAATGGCACATTCACAATGTTTTACTTTCTAAATAAGCGAGTCTTTTCAGTCTCTACAAACATTTTCAGGAATTTATTCCTGGGAAAGATTTCCTGCCCTTCCTTATGGATTCCATGCACACGCATTTTGAAAATCCCAGTTACCTCCCTTCCCCCCCCGCCAAGTTATCCAAATGGGCCAGCAAGGCAAAGTCCCCTACCTAAGGACTTCCCCCCATGGAAGTGGGACTTTGTTTTCTATGTATTTTAAAGGAGGATTTCTTCTGGTTTAGGAAACTATGCAAGGTTTATGGGAAAGCCTCAAGGCACATCACACTTACTGAGGATCAATTTTGCAAGTCAGCAGTGGGCTCTCCTCACACAAATAGCTCTGTAAAATGAGGTTATGGGGAAAAACATCCTGAATAAACACAGGGCAATCGAAACAAGTCTGTCAGGTCTGTAAGAAAACCTAACGCTCACCTCAATGACAACCATAGGGCTGAAACAGAAGTAAGTTGTTTATGGTAAGCTTTTACAAATGATGCTTCTTTCTGCTCCTTATGGAGCTCTTAAAAATCACTAATTTGTAATATTAGTGTGAATACTTACTGATTAAGATGATGAAGGGAATGGAGCATCTCCCTTATGAGGAAAGGCTGAGAGAGCTGGGTCTCTTTAGCTTGGAAAAGAGGAGACTGAGGGGTGACCTTATTAATGTTTATAAATATGTGAAGGGTGAGTGTCAGGAGGATGGAGCCAGGCTCTTTTCTGTGACATCCAGTGATAGGACAAGGGACAACGGGTTCAAGCTGGAACATAGCAGGTTCCACTTGAATATGAGAAAAACTTCTTCACGGTGAGGGTGACAGAGCACTGGAACAGGCTGCCCAGAGAGGTTGTGGAGTCTCCTTCTCTGGAGACATTCAAAGCCCGCCTGGATGCGTTCCTGTGTGATCTGATCTAGGCGTTCCTGCTCCGGCAGGGGGATTGGACTAGATGATCTTTCGAGGTCCCTTCCAATCCCTAACATTCTGTGATTCTGTGATTTCTATTATTGGATCAGAGCAATTCTTAACTCAGATATCCCACAGTTTGACAGCCGATCTGCATAATATTGTGAACACAGCGTAAAACAAATCTCAAGGCAGTGAAATCAGCCTTCAGTACCTCTCTTTTCTGTGCGCTGCAATACAATGCAAGATTTATGGAAAATGCCTACTGAGTGGCAATTCTGACTTGCAGGTACTGGAAAATTAAAACTATATTATACAACATATCATTCTTGTCACTTACATGGGGTTATCAAAAGCCCAGCAAAAATTTTTAACCCTTAACCTGTTCAGACTTTAATCACCTTAAGGAATATAATTTATTTTGTTGCTTAACTTAATAAACTTTTTCTATTTCTTACTGACTTGGCCTGATTAGCATTGAAAAATCACCTGTGAAAGTCCAAATATAACTATAATATTCTACAGTACATTTACTCCCACTAGCATTCATTTATTATGAGCATTTTTTGTTCTGCTTTGGCATAAGCTTTCACCCTTTTTTTTTAAGTTGCATTATTTGAGAACAAAACATTAAGCAGAGGTTTAACTTACTGATCACCTTACTGTGGTAAACAACAACATTAAAAGAATGGGACCAGATTACTAGAGCGTGGGGACGGCAAGCTCACCAACAGATGGGAGCGCGCTGGTTTACGTCACCCAAGGACCTGGCTCTGAATGCTAACATACGATAAGCACTCGACTACAGCATGGAGAAACAAATCTAGTGAGAAGTAATAAATAGTGATAAATACCTTCAAAAAGATGAGCAAGACAGGGGTTTTTTTAGGTTTTTCTTGCAGATGATCCAGTGACAGACTGTTAAGAATCAGACCCTAAAACAAGTTGCAAACTTTCAGCAAGATCTAGCAGAAAACCTTCTGGTGACAACTATCACCACCTGCAGAGGAAAACAAGCCCTAGAGATAATCCCCCCAAAACCTTGTGCTACCATGGCAGAAGCTTCAGCTTCTGAGCCACCGAGCCACAGGGCCCTGACCCATCATCTGTCCTTTCGATCCCACTGGTCTGGCAAACACAATTACAAACCATAAAAGACAGGCACTACGGTTGCCCCAATATCAGGTATAGACACTGCCGAGTATGTACTTTGAGGTCAAAAATTCTCCAAATTTCTGAAAAAAAAAACAGAAGTGACTGAGGATACATCCTTGGCTCTTTGATTTCCCAACCTCCTCCCCAGCACCTTTCCACCAAGAAAAGACAGCCCTGCTTATTTTGATAGTTAAATAAGACACATTTATTTTGCAAAATTAAGATGGAAAACTGAGATTACCATTAAAATTTAAAGGGGCAAAGCAGCATAGAAAGCTGCCAGGACATTTTGGCACTTCCCAGTTATTTGGTCTACCGAACCACCACCAAAAGCACGGAAGGACACCCAAATGCTTCAATTCCCTGACAATTGCATTCTGTTAGAATCATAGAATCACAGAATGGTTTGGGTTGGAAGGCACCTGCAAGATCATCCAGTTCCACCCCCTGCCCTGGGCAGGGACACCTCCCACTAGCCCAGGTTGCTCAAAGCCTCATCCAGCCTGGCCTTGAACCCCTCCAGGGATAGGGCACCCACAGCTTCTCTGGGCAACCTAGGCCACTGCCTCACCCACCCTCACAGTAGAGAATTTCTTCCTTATTATTGATTACTGATGAATGATTGAAAAATTTCCCAGAAGAGCAATGACCACTAAACCACTTATCTCCATGGGAAAACAAAGACTCAGATGGGAAACAAATGAAGGCTGTAGGATTCCAGCAAGGAGCAGTATCTCTGGCCACAGAAAAAACTCCCTGCCAAATTCTCCAATGGCAGAATGAAGAAAAAAAAAAAAAAAGGAGAAATCAACTTGTGATGGGTTGGCCCTTGGCTGGGGGCCAAACCACACACACCCGCTCACACAGTCCCTGCCCCCACCCAATCATAGGGGAGAGAATTAAAGAGGTAAATGGCAAAGAGGACTCGTGGGTTGAGATAAGGACAATTTAATAACTAAAATACAATAATATTAGAAATAATACTATATACAAA